>CABFVX010003877.1:32275-47198 GCA_902151425.1 Timema shepardi | reverse complement strand
GGGGGGGGGGGGGGTTGTCAAGCTTATATAATTATTATACTACAGTGGTTCACGGGCAACGCCATGCGGGACTGCTAGTTATTTTATATAAATTTGGTAATGTTGTTCAGACCAAAATGTAAGCCAAGTTATCTACATGTCTCTTTGGAATTAAAAAAATATATTATAATTTAAGTTTTATAATTAAAAATAATTAAAATCAAGTTAGATTATTTTATCGGATGTTTCAGGTATATTAGCTAAGCTCAAGATCAAAGTAGATTGTTATAAGCATAATCCATTCTCTCTCAACACAAATAGGGTCATTTTTAAAAGGCTCATAAAAGAAAATTTTAAGTCAACTTGGGGATAGTTTCAGCTGTTTTGAAGTTGAGAACTGCCCACGCTTCTCATTAGAAGAATCTCACTGTGAGAATGTTTTCCTTCAAATAGCAGTATTCTTTTAACATGATGATGAAAAAATGAAAAACCTTAAAACTCATATTTTGAGCATCGCGTCTGTTCAAGCTATACGTTAACGCAAAATTAAACAGTGGTTAACATTGAGTACGGGAGAAGTAATCTTTCAGATTTTACTAAACTTATAAGTTTTACTTTTTATGGAATACTTTTTGTGTGAATTACTTCTTACCACCCGGTAAAGCTATCTGCATTTTACTACACAAAATGGGGTATGGATAAGGTAAAATTTAATGTAAACTTTCCAGCATTTGAGTGGAGATAGTGTGTGTAGCACCTAGGAAAAAAATAAATAATGATACACCCGACCAGGGCTCAAATCCTAACTAACACCTTTGTCAGCATGTTCCCTTCCTGTATTTATTGGATTTAAATTGTAAGTACCACTAATACAATCCTGTCTAACGGTTAGTCAATTTTTTACCCATTTTATTTGTATTCGCAAATTGTTTGAATGAATGTTGAAAATGACACTGGTTTAACAGGACTGAGACATCTCATGCAATATTTTGTGCCATCCTCCACACCAAAACAAACGTTATAGTTTCATATCCTTGTTCTTGTCCTTCAAACATTCCAGATGATTCCGGGTGCAGAAATGTGTAGAATTCCGGAGGCTGGCTGCGACTAGCTATGACAGGCATGCGACTCAAGTACACGGTCGCCAGAGGCTCATTCTCGTGTCAGGAATTTGTCAACACCTAATGAGCCTCATCACACATTTTACACTTAATTAGATTATTTTTATGTTTTCGGAAAGTGGCGAGGCTTGCTCTATAACAATGTGTTTGTGTTCTAGAGCTCTTTTACTGATTATATTCGAGCTAAAGAGACACCAAGGATATCGTTATCTCAAATAAATGGCATTTGTTAAATAAACCATACAGACAGTTTCACGAGTTTCAGTGGATTCTTGTAAGGACTTAATCTCACGCGTCTTTTAGTCATAAATCAGGAGCTTGTTTCAATGTATCTACTAGAATAAAACTTATTATTTATTTTCTCATACAAAGAAAAGGTATTGTGTTCATGCCCCATTTAGACCTCAAGATTATGACGAATCTTTGCGTTTTATGTGTCCCCGAACCCTAAAAAGTTGATTTTAGAACTCTGTCTGTCCCCATGTCTGTATGTTTGTCTTTTCCTGAGCATAGATCTGACACTGTTTGATGAATTTTGTTCGAACTTTGTACTTAAGTGGCGTAAATTTTATAAATTCCTCAGGACATTAGTGATTTTTTTAAATTCAAAATTTTTCTAAAATGTTTCTTACTATTTAGTTCAAAATGGTTATCTGGGAAGTTTTTTACAATATAAATATGTTAACACGTTGTTTTTCTTTTAAACTTTATTTAATAGTAGTTTTGGAATTACTGATTTTTTAAAAATAGTTTAAACGACTTTGCTAAAAATTGCCATCTGGTCGTTCGTAATTTTACATTATAAATAATAAATAGATGTTTATTTTTCTAAAATAAAACAATTTAAGGTAGTTTACTGGTGACAACTACTAGAATTTCTTTTAATTTTTCGAAAATGCCCTTTAAGAATCAGTTCAAAATTTTTATCTAGGAATAGTTTTTCATTATAATTCAGAATGTATTTTTTTTTAATTTAAATAATTTGAGAATAGTTTAGAAATGAGTGGTTTTTGAAACTTTCATTTTTTCAAAAAAAGATTGTTTAGATTATGTTGTTTAAAAGCTTTATATATGAAAAATTATTATTATTAAAATTATTATTAACAACAAGATGACATGTTTGTTTTTCTGAGGAAAAGCTACAAATTTGTGAAAACTTGCTCTGATAATTTGTTTCAAGATATGATAGATAGATACACTCAATATATGAGAAAGTATGTACTTTTATGTTATAACATTTATTAAATTTAGTAATGACGTCACACCACGCATCCTCTCTAGACATAAAGCAGGTGCTAGTTTCTACACAGTTGCTGGAATGTCAGCTAGTGGGTGACGTCTTCAGGTCGAGTGTAGTGATTCCCAATGACGACCTGCTGCTTGCTGCCATGTCGATATCCGATCGTCAATCAATACTGTGATCAAAGAATGAAGAGAACATTTAAGAGAAATATAGCAGTGGTCTTCAACCTGGGGTACGCGAGTACATCTCACGGTGTGTGTGATTTTTTTTATAGATAATTAAATACATATTTACATACATACATACATACATACATACATACATACATACATACATACACACATAAGAAATATATATATATAAATAATTATATATGGGGGTACGCGAACAAAAAGGTTTGATACCACTAAATAAGGGATACTTAACATGCAGTTTATAGTATGTAAAGTTTAAGTTAGTTGTCCCAGATTAATATATTTTTTAAATATGTTTATATCATTACTTGACCTACAAACCGTCTGAATTAAGGTGGAATGGGTGGTAACGTTAGCTAGGGACAATATTTTAGAAGGTTTAATAGTAATTGTTTATTTTCTAAAGTAAATATAATTGCGTAGTAAATGCAGACAATGATCTCAACAGTTTTTGCGTACAGATTCAATTATGATAAACAGATGTTTTTTTATTACTGCATTTTATGATCTGCTCAGGGTTCTTTCTTGGCTTATGCCAGCATGATTTGTCAGACGTTCCTGGTCTTCTACTGGCAGTGGTGGATATGTGAGGTTCACCATGTATGTGAGATTACTTCGTCCCGATGAGATGATCATGTGGTACCAAGAGAATTCTTAAACCTAGCTCGAACCTAACTAACCAGACCATGGCAACCATAAGAACGATTCCCACTGCCACAGATAATTGAACCCAGGACTTCTAGATTAGTAACCAGAAAAGCTGACCCCTAGACCAAAAAGCCTGTTCAGGTTATTCGCATATTTGATCATCACTCTAGTGGGGATAAGTAAGGAAGCATTTTAGAGATTATCTACCAGCATTTTCGTGGAAGGCGTTTGGGAAACAATTTTAGGAAAAAGCACCCTCAGTAGACCCGACTGGGATTTGAACTCCAATCTCCCCGTCATCAGTCAGCGAGTCTAACACGAGAGTGATGCCTTAGACCATTTAGCCTACAGTATTTTGATTCAGTATACAGTTGATACAGTATGTTGATAAAAAAAACAGAGGATCGCTGCATTAAGGCTTTAAAAGTTAAATAAATAATTGGACTAATAATTATGATGAATACAAATATTTATCTTTTCTTTGGTATTTGATACCTACACCAGTGTTAACGCTGTCTAGTGCTTCAAACACCAAAGACAGAATTTGTGGTGTTGGGTAAGTCAAGGTTCGAATCCCGACCGAATGCACTGGGGCTGCTTTTATACAAGACGTGTGGTACCTTTGTTGTTTTCCAGTCCTCTTACCTTTCTAATGTATGTGTATTTTACTCTAAAATCCCTTCCCAAATATTATTTCTGAGGTAGTCTTACTGGGGTTCTATGTTTGACGCCAAGTTGGGTGTAAGTGGATATTTAGAGAACACTGGTTTGGATTTGTTACAATAGCCCGTGTCATCGTATGAGCTGAAGCGTCGGGCTGGATTCATGCTATGTGAAAGTTGCACTATCTATGAATAAAACGTTATTACATACCCAGAAAGGAAGAACTATAAATTATGATTAAGAGTGAAGAACAAAGAGATCAAAAAAGTTGAGAATAGAGAAATAGGAAGTGCTATACTTTCTCCATAGTTGAGAATGAAGTGCAAAAAGATCATTAAAACGTGATTATAGACACAGAGACGAAGCGCTGTACTTTCCCTATGGCTTAGAATGAAGTTCAGAGACATGAGAGTGATTAGGGAGAATTAAAGAAAACTGACAAGAGTTACAAATCACTGGGATGAGATGAATGAAAGGAAGTAGGCGAGTAAGGGACTATATTCTTGGCATTCCGCCATGCTCTGCTCAAACTGTCAAAGGAAGCAGAGCTATACTTTCCTTCTGGGGTGCCATTAGAGCCACCAACTATAACTACAACTAAAACTATATTATCTACTGATTATATAGATTTACCCAATATTCTAGGAGAAAGAGAAAGTACTTGTGCAACAGTGCCATCTTTTATATATCATATTTTAATAAGCCATTATCACTAAACATGCGAGGTGTAGACAGAGGAAAGCCTAACGGGTGTGGAAAAGAGGGGAAGGTGAGGGAGGGGGGAAGGAGGTATGGACCATCGTGGGCTTTGGTTAGATTGATTTGAATTATTTGAGCTGGAATTTCGCGTGCTCTATAAAACACTAAAGAAAACTTATTTTTGTTTATTGACACGCAATCTAAGAGATTCATATGTCGAGCCACGCCTATTGAATTACCTGCTACGTTTACGTTTGTATATATATATATATATAAATAAGTGTGCATCCTAGTTCTAAACGTAAAAAAATAAAAGGAGAAGACCAGGCCTGGCGTTATAAACCTAAATCAATTTTACCAATTAGTTTCTAAATTATCTCGAAACACCAAGATTTTAGTTAAAGCATGTTTTTATTGCGATCTGGGCCTGTATTTGATCATTTTGTTTTAAATTTTAACAAGTGTATTTAATTGTGCTGATATCTAAACAAATAGTTAATTGTATTATTAATCAAATAATATTACTAATATAATGAATTTATATTTATTTTATATAAATACATGGTACGGGACTCTGCACGGACTTTCTCGCTCTATTGTTTAAAAATGGAGATATTTACTCAAAACTCGTAATATACATTATCAAACCCAAGCATAAATTGCACTATGATTCTATTATTATGTAAAACCTTTTTTTTGGTGAGTCCCCGTTTTAAATTTTATAATTGGGTTTTTAAAGAATTAATGTCCTCATTTGTATGTTTGGACCGATAGAAAATATCAATGTTTTGTCCACAAGGGTCAACACTTCCTATTAAAATTTCAACTTTTGGTTAAAATTTTCGACATTTTATTAGCTGTTGCAAATCTTCATGCCATAGCATTGCTATTAAATTCCTAATTTATAAATTTTGACCAATAAGAATATAAATATTGACAATTGAGTCTAAAATAGATAAATATCATTCATTGGTGTACAAACATTTATCCTAAGAGGTTTAAGGAAAAACAATATAAACTTTTAGAGACTTACTTATATTTAATTACTCAATGGCTTGGAGAATTATTGAGTTAAAACTTAAGTAGTATCTCTATACAATTAAAGCTCAAAAAATTGTATTAATATATGTGTCAATATCTCAGAAATTGTTGGATTTATAAATATATATTTCATTTAAAGTTTTTTATTTTTAATAGTACTACAATTTTGCAATGATAAGTTATTTAGTATCTCAAATAGTTGCGGAGATACGGTAGTTTCTGCTTCTGAAAAGTACCCTAAAATTCATTTTCATATTAAAATGAAAATAGCCAGTTCATTTATAATTTTAATCAACACCTAGATATACTAATTTTAATCAAAATCGTTAGTGTCGATTTTGATAAAATAGTTTTTTTCTCTTTTCGAAATTTCTTAAACTACTCTTAATCTTAAGTTTAAACAGACACACAGACAAACGTCATTGCAAAGACCACTTTTACGGTTTGGAGGGTCTTGAGACGTCAACATCCATCAAAATTTCAGGTTAGATTTTCTTTTGCGGTCACAATACTTTTACCTTTTGTATTCAAAAAGTTAATATATATATATATATATATATATATATATATATACGTATAGCTTGAAAGTTATTGGTTTTATAAAAAAATATGCTTTTTATAAAATATTTGTATTATAAAGAGACCTACTTATGTGTAACGATAAGTCATTTCATATCTCAAATAGTTTAGGAGATAGGCCTATTCTAATAAAAATATAATTTACTCATCAGACTGGAGCCCTTAAAGTCATTTTTCCGAAATATTGAGAGAAGCAATTTTTTTTTTGAATATTTATAAATGTTTAAAAATAAAATTTAATTAAAATCGTTAGAGCCGATTTTGAGAAAATCGACTTTTTCTATTTTTGGAAGTTTTTAGCCCAATCGGTAAAATATTTTAGGCTCTAGTTGGAGGTACAGAGACCGACAGACAGAAAGTCAAAAACAACTTTTTTGGATTCGGGGGGTCATGAAACGTCAATATTCATCAAAATCTTGAGTTCAATTTTTCTTACGATCACAATTCTTTCTCTACCTGTAAGATAGCGAAAAAGTAAAAAAAGTATATATTGACTATTGAGTCTAAAACGATAGAAGATCATTGCTGTACAAACATTTTTCCTAAGAGGTTAAAGGAAAAAGAACATACACTTTTTGAGAGAATTACTTATTTATTTATTCTATGGCATTAGATAGTTATTGCTTTAAGATACTAGTATTATTTATGTACAACTAAAGCTCACAAAATTGTATTGATATATTTGCCAATATTTCAGAAACTATTGTTTTTATAAAAATATATTTCAAATAATTTCTATTTTTTATTTTTAGTAGTACTACAGTCTTACGATAATAAGTTATTTAGTATCTCAAATAATTACGGAGATACGGAAATTTCCGCTTCTGTAAAGTACCCTAAAAGTTATTTCCACGTGAAAATGAAAATAACCATTTTATCTATAATCTTAATCAACGCCTAGCTACGAATTTTAATCAAAATCGCTAAAGCCGATTTTGAGAAAATCTATTTTTTCGCTTCTCGCCCTTTATTAAACTACTCTAATATATGGTTTAGACAGACACACACACACAGACGCCATTGCAAAAATCACTTTTGAATGTTTGACTTTACATAGAAATTCAATTTAAACGATAGAAAAACCAAAATGCATACCGTTTATATTCAAACCATTCGTGAATTCTGGCCTAATAATTCAGAGTCGAACATGTTGACACTTAAATCATTGCGGGTGATTCAATATCGAGTACTTGCCGTTTAAATAATAACAGGGAGCAGAGCTCACTAATACAAGTCAAGCGAGAAATTGTGTAAGTCAACCTTTTTTCTTTTCCAAACAAGAAGGTCGGTACGATCTTATTTTTATAGGAATCCAAATTTTTACCACTAACATTGATTAAAAATCACTAAAATATAGCATAATAGAAAAATTCTTATTTTAATGTTATTATTATTAACACCACGTCTTACTACCCGTTCGGATTATACGTACTTACGCTAATGTGTAATGGTAGGCCATTGTGAGATGAAATGGAGGACCTACAGTTTAACGTGGAATCCAAATCACGGTGAAGTCCTGGCATTCCACACATTCACAAGTATTGATTAAAACACATCTTGTCATAGGTGAAGGAAGGGTTTAGCAATCAGATAAATCTGTGCCGAGACCGAGGATTGAGCCCCGGACTCCCAACACAGAAGTCTGACACATTATTTTAATGATTTTAATGATTAATTATAAAGTTTAGGACTTTGTCTACTTGGGAAATTTCAAAGGTATTTTGCAAAGGGGGTTTCATCTTAACTTGACACACCCAAGCAGTCTAAGCATTATCAAACTTAGACACCAATGTACAAAATAGAAAGAGAGGAAAGAAAATGAGAAATTCACCGTGAGGAGGCTCTTGTCTCTGCATTGGTAACTTTTTCCCTCTTCCTCCAACGCGTTTACACAGCCACTTTAATATTTGCACCTTGAAAATTTTGAATTGATTTAGGCAACGTCCTTAACCTAAAAAAAATATCAAACTTCCAATAATACTTACTTATTGATTAATTTATAATTTCTTTTTAGATTGTTAAATAAAGTGACCAAGAATGTGGAGATTATATTTAAAGGAAGTGTACCCACATTTTCGTTGAGAAAGAGTAGAAAACCATTTTGGAAAAAGCACCCACAGTACACCCGACCTATATTCGCGTAGACCATTCGGACACCGAAGCGGGTGTAATATTTTCTCTCACTATTGTGCTGACACGAGTTTCCAGTTTTCAAATGATTGGCTTCCTATTAAAATAGGAGTTTGGTAAGGGCCGGAGACGATTTATATATTTTTTAATTTCATTGCCTGAAAAATTAAGATCCCCCCTTAAAAATGATGAAATATGTAGTCCACGCACACACACTTTCACAAACCAGCTCCGTATTATATATTTATTTATTTATACATAACATACCTAATCAAATAAATATATAATAAAATGTAATCATGACCTTTTTTTTATTTGAATCATTAGTTATTTCACCTTGGTCGTTTCCCTCCATGATACTGTAAGGGCCACCTTTTCACATTTTCAGTGAGTGCGGGCCGCATTTGGCCCATGGGCCCCCGGTTGTACACTGTCTTAAGCCTTGCAGATGAAAGTTACTGCAGTTTCTCTGAGCTCATGCCACTTTTATAAATTCTAAACTACCACTAAGGTCATTAAGTTAATTTAAGGATTCTGAAATTAAGTTGGAAGGTTTACAATCGACTTAAACAACAGATTATATGAACAATTTTATTTTGTTGAGTTATTTCTTTTACTACCCATCCGGGATTTTCACATATATATACACTGATGAGATCTCTTCCACATTGACGTGGGAAGAGAGAGATAATCAATTTAGGAAATACCATCCTCAGTACATCCGATCGTGATTTTAACCCTAAACTTCCCGCCACTGGTCCTGTGAGCACGATATCTTAAGCTCATGTGACCAATGATATGGGTAAAATTGTTTCATTGTCTTGAAAATATTTAAATAAATAAAATAATATGATATAATTGTGTGAAAATAGGTCAGAGTAAGCTAATTTCAAATGTTTTTATTTGATAAACTAAATATTGATTAAATAAGAGGATTATCGTCATAACTTAGTTGGGCCACGATCACTGGCCATGAGGATTAACGTCATAGCTTAGTTGGATTACGATAAATGGCCAGGAGGATTATCGTTATAGCTTAGTTGGGCCACGATCACTGACCAGGAGGATTATCGTCATAGCTTAGTTGGGCGACGATCAGTGACCAGGAGGATTAACGTCATAGCTTGGTTGTGCCACGATCACTGACCAGGAGGATTATCGTCATAGCTTAGTTGGGCCACTATAACTGGCCAGGATTCAAACAGATAAAAGACCTGCAGGTAGACATGAATTCAGCCCCACAAATCTTTTTGCCTTATATAAGGTTAGGCTTGTTTAGGTTTGGTTAGGTTAGACAATCTTGGCATTTTTCTGTGTCTTAATATCAATCACTTGCTCTCTTTCACTCAGCTTGAGAAAACATGTATAACCATCCTTAATGGAGCGCCACAAGTCACAAGACCCGGGGCCAAGCTAGTACACAAGTACGCCTTGTTTACAATTCCCAAGATGAAAATCGTGACCCAACTCTAATGTGGGATTAACACTAATATCATAAACGCAGGTGAGCTCGCGACCTAACTGTAATGTTGGGATTAACACTAACCTCTTAAATGCAGGTGAGCTCGCGACCTAACTCTAATGTGGGATTAACACTAATATCATAAACGCAGGTGAACTCGTGACCTAACTCCTATGTGGGACTAACACTAACCTTGTAAAGGTAGGTCATAACATGTGTACGTGGCCCAACTGTAATACGCCCCTTCAGAAACACTGAATATAGCTCGTTTCTTTTTCCATCCAAACAATTTCAAGTAGTCGTCACCTTGAGGAGAGAAGTGGTCGATATCGATGAAAAGGAAACCTCCCCTTTGTCGAGTTGGTCCGCTGTTATCCTGAAGAAGGGAGCCGGTGGTTGATATCGATGAAGCAAGGGAGGAATTGCGTCAAGAGAATTAACTGAGAGTCAGGTCTATACCGAGGGGAGGGAAGGAGATGGACATGGAAGGGAAACAACTCGATGACGAGAAAGAGAGAAAGGGATGAGGGGATGGAATAAATGAAAAATACCAAGGGTAGTTTGAGGGATGATATAGCCAGCCGTAGTATATTTTAATAGCAAAACCTTTGCAATAACAATATCTCTAGAAAGAAAATAAACATAATCGAAGTAGGAAAAGAGTTAACTTTCTGAAAACTATACAAATTTTAAAATTAAAATTTTGAAAAGTGTTGGACTACAATAAATACCTAAGAAATTACTTTTCATAATACCGTTTACTTAAAGGAAATATAATATAGCCATGAGTCATAACGATATACCTATCCTGACCCACACTGGTGAGCATGCAAACAAAGGTGTCAGTTACATTTGTCTTGGTGAATCCCTTCTGGATTTAGTGAAGATGGTTTTACTAAATGGTTACACACTCTCTTTCAACGCAAATGAGGATTCATTATCTTTAAATTCTACCTTTCTCATTCCTCTTCCGTTAGTGCATTAAAATGTGAAATGGTCGGACGGTTGGTGAGAAATGACAGGAAAAATAAGTTTCTTTACTTAGCCAAATTTACTCTGGGAAGACATACCCGTGTACAGGTGTCGTTTTTAAATTTTCAGAATATGATATCTAGATGGAGTAATCCTCACTAAATAGCATAAATAATAGCTTTGGTTATTTGAGACATACAATGGCAGAAATGGTGTCGCTCTACAATGATGTAACTGCGCTTTACATGACGGGAAGATATATATATACATATGCATTGTAGGTCTAAGGGTTCGGCCAGACTGACAAGCGGGCGAGCTCGTAATTAGCAGATAGCTCACGATAGTTGTTGAGGATAAGGAAAAGATTCGAATCTTGGTTCAGTACACTGGGGTTGGTTTTCCACAAGTGATTTATTGTTGTGGTTTTCTCATCCTCTCTCCACGCTAATGCTGATTCTTATTTTTAAAGGCCTATTTTGATTATAATATTGAAGTATTTTAATATATCAGTTTTACATAAATATATATAGGTATGGCTTACCAATTAAATTAGGCCGTTAGTAACAAGTGTGCTAAACCTATCGATAGTAATAAAAATGTCAAAATGATAAATTTTCCTAGCACCCACTGAACCAACATACAATATTATTGTCTAGCGCCTGTAAACTAGACTGTACCGGGTCGAGCGCGTGCGCTTAAAAAGTAGAGCCAGTTCTCTCTTTCAAGCGCGCTCGGTCGCTCGCTCCAGTCTGGCCACCTCTCATTACAACCAATGTGTTCTATTTTATATTTTAGTCGCTCGCGCGCTCAGTATGGCCGTCACCTAGGTCTGAATATGAATACGTTTGACAGTACTACAATAACCCGTTAATCTAATTTGAAATATGACGTTGACTTTATTTGACTCTTGAACGAGCCAACCTCCTTACAACCTTCTGTAACGTTCTAATAACCGGGAAGTCAGCTACACGATTATGCTCGGAACATAAATCTTATCGATGTGTAGTTTTGACACTTCATTTGAAAAATAATGAAATTGGAATCAGAGAAATATTATTTTTAATGTTTCAATATTAAAAAAAAAAAAGTTCCTACAAGTGGTAAAATGGTTTAAATGGTTTCAATGTTACTGTTTTATAACGAAGACTATAGCATACGGGTATATAATTTGAGTGGTGCTACCTTCCCAAGCTACGTGCTATCCACGGGATTGGAAGGGAGTAGGCGTAGAGAGGGGGGGGGGCTATTT
Source organism: Timema shepardi (assembly GCA_902151425.1). NCBI lineage: Eukaryota > Metazoa > Arthropoda > Insecta > Phasmatodea > Timematidae > Timema > Timema shepardi. Next base: position 35,218 of record CABFVX010003877.1, on the reverse strand, counting down.
TAAAACACGGCTCACACCAAAAGGAAGGTGAAATATATAACATGTTCCCATAGGGCTTTAATCCTTTCATTATGAGCTTCTTAATTTCCTAAAATATAATAAAAAGGTGAAATAAGCTCAGTTTTGAGTGACGTTTCGCGGGAAATGACGTAATTTTGAGATCAAGATAAATGGCTAGAAACAAATATCTAAGATTCCACAAAAAATAAATAAAATGCAGTAGTATTTTAAAAGCGTAACTACAAAAATCCTTAAGATAGTTAAGGATAATTTTAATGAATGTGAAGCTTTATAACTGCCTTTCATATTAAATATCAACAATGTGAGGTGAGGTTATTTCTTATCTAGTAGGCGGGGTCCTTGATTTCGAGTTTCACTATAGAAGAAGGGAATGCAAGGCTGACACCTAGCGTTATTTCTGTGACGGATTAATGCCGAGGAGGTATTAATTTAGATTACATCGGGACCCTTAGCAATCTTTTCCCCTCCATGTTTCCTGACACAGAGGACTAGAGCTCCAGCATGATGTCAAACAGAGAAGCAGAAACACACAAGTAGAAATGTAGCAAGGAGAACTTAGGTTGCCACATCATTCCTCATGATAAATGTGTCTAACTACCTCTCAGACGGAACTACAAAGTGATAAGATACAAAACAATTGTGATTCCTAAGACGTTCTTGGTCATATAATAAGAGCAGTTCAATGTTCAACTGAACTAATAGTCGTTTCACACTAGGACACTGGCGAACGAACCAGTGTTTGTATCTAGCACGGGCAGAACATCGGTGTTTGTGGCTATCACTGACAGAATCCCAGTGTTTGGTAGGACACACCAGTGTTTGATGCTATCACTGGTAAGACAAGTGTTTGTTGCTAGCACTGGTAAGAAACCAGTGTTTGTTTCTAGCACTGGTAAGAAACCAGTGTTTGTTTATAGCACTGGTAAGACACCAGTGTTTGTGGGTAGCACTGGTAAGACACCAGTGTTTGTTGCTAGCACTGGTAAGACGCCAGTGTTTGTTGCTAGCACTGGTAAGACAAGTGTTTGTTGCTAGCACTGGTAAGACAAGTGTTTGTTGCTAGCACTGGTAAGAAACCAGTGTTTGTTTCTAGCACTGGTAAGACACCAGTGTTTGTTGCTAGCACTGGTAAGACACCAGTGTTTGTTTCTAGCACTGGTTAAGACACCAGTGTTTGTTGCTAGCACTGGTAAGACACCAGTGTTTGTGGGTAGCACTGGTAAGACACCAGTGTTTGTTGCTAGCACTGGTAAGACACCAGTGTTTGTTGCTAGCACTGGTAAGAAACCAGTGTTTGTTGCTAGCACTGGTAAGAAACCAGTGTTTGTGGGTAGCACTGGTAAGAAACCAGTGTTTGTGGGTAGCACTGGTTAAGACACCAGTGTTTGTTGCTAGCACTGGTAAGACACCAGTGTTTGTGGGTAGCACTGGTAAGACACCAGTGTTTGTTGCTAGCATTGGTAAGACAACAGTGTTTGTGGGTAGCTCTGGTAAGACACCAGTGTTTGTTGCTAGCATTGGTAAGACAACAGTGTTTTATGCTATAATTAGTAATAAGCAATTAGTGTTGCTATCACTGGTAAGACAACAGTGTTTGTTGCTAGCATTGGTAAGAAACCAGTGTTTGTGGGTAGCACTGGTAAGACACCAGTGTTTGTTGCTAGCATTGGTAAGACAACAGTGTTTGTTGATAGCATTGGTAAGAAACCAGTGTTTGTGGGTAGCACTGGTAAGACACCAGTGTTTGTTGCTAGCATTGGTAGGGCACCAGTATTTGTTGCTAGAACTGGTAAGACAACAGTGTTTGTTGCTAGCATTGGTAAGACAACAGTGTTTGTTGCTAGCATTGGTAAGACAACAGTTTTTGTTGCTAGCACTGGTAAGGCACCAGAGTAATGTTCGGGGCGTATGGGAACCCCAGTTCCTATGACGAGTCTAAACACTCACATCCTGTTTGAGTACCGTTATAATTGAGCTGTTATTCCCTCCCCCCCCCCTTTCCAGATCCGGTACAGCACTGTTATTTCCCCTTGCCTTCTTTTCCACATCCATAATTTATTCTCTATACCGTTTTGCCCCAGGGGGACGGACTTGTGCCCATGTAGTCCCCGGCGTCGAACCTTCCTTAGACAGAGGGTGTGCCTATTGGGTTTTAATGTGTGCCATTGATTTTTAACGTGTGCCCGGGGGGCTCATGGGTTTTTCCGGAATAGTTTGACGGACTTGTTCCCGTGCAGTCCATGGCGTCAGCCCCCGGACCCATTAGATTTTAATGTGTGCCCAGTGCCCAATGGCTGGGACCAAGTGTTTGAAGCTTGCCCCCTCGGAATCCACAGTGTATGATGGTTTAGCCCAATTATGTGTGCCCAGTGCCTATTGGACAGACGTGGGAGAGGAACCCGGGGCATTCCTGCGACGTGTCGAGAAACATCATCACTCGACAGCCGCGCCATGACTAGATTAGTTACACACACCCTTTCTGGCTAAATGTCTAGAGATAATTTTCCACCAAGCAGGGATTCAAACCTGAGACATTTGGGACAGAATAATAAAATAATTGGTTGTTATTACACACCAGCGCGGGATTCCAACCCCGGCCATAGCTAGCTGAGCTAGTTACAGGCACCCTTTCTGGATAACGCCTATATATTAACTAAGAAAATGTTCCACCAACAGCTTACCCAGCAGGGATTTGATTCCAACATCCACCTCCAGAATTATATGAGCCTGGCATTTAGAAGGCGTGCCACATAGATTCGAACCACAATATCGTTCGCAGGGCTGACACCACTTATGTCTGTTAGAACAGTCGTACTTCCTTCCAATGACTGAGCGTACCCCCGCATTTGCTGGTAGACCAGTTTGAATGTGTACTCGCATTTGCTTGGAGGGGTGGGGGGGGGGGGGGACAAAATCAATTTC
>CABFVX010003877.1:0-12142 GCA_902151425.1 Timema shepardi | reverse complement strand
CGAACTCTCGGTGAGTATAAACTAATGTAATCCAAGCATTTTTTTGAACGTTGATTTATTTTTACAATTTTATGATTCTAGCTGTCCCATAAATATGTCAGAACATTAAAAAATGTGTAGAAAAAGTGCAAAATTTATCTTAAATCAAATAATCTAGCTATGGTAAAATCCGTTTAGCCCCAAGAGGCCTCCAAAGAAAGGTCCACACCGACTTTAAAGTTTCTTCGCCATTTTAAAATTTTGTCGGGGGTAAGACTTGATTTTTTCTAACTTTTGGAATTTTCCCGTCGGTTACAGGCTAGAAGCTAGAAGTTTGCCAAATTTCAAGTTTCTAGCTCGTCTGGAAGTGGGTAACATTAATGTCAGTGAGTGAGTGAGTGAGTCAGCTATATGGCTTTATAGTAAGTATAGTGATGAAGTGATGATTACAATCCACACAGAGAAAGATTATCCATGAGAGTAAAATCCCCGTGGCTGAATCGTGTGAGAGATCAACTAAAAGTTTGGAAACCCTGGTTCAATATCACAAGTTGTTGGGAACGTGTTTATCCTATTTATTACCCCACATATTCAAACTCTTAAGGTGCAGTGTATTAATCACAGCTTGTGAATGTGGGGAATGCCAGACCTCCTACGTGGTTCGGATTCCACGTTAAACTGTAGGTCCTCCATCTCATCTCACAATCACCCTACCATTACACATTAGCATAAGTGCGTATAACCCGAACGGATAGTAGGACGCGGCGCTAATAATAATAATAATAATAATAATAATAATAATAATGATAATAATAATAATCTTAAGGTGCACAGTCCTAGGTTCAATTGGTGTGTAAGTTATGGGCTGGTATAGTGTTGATGTGTTTAGAAAATTACGAGTTCAAGTGGTTCGGAGTTTGCTATGAGACATATTTGACACCGCTTGCGTCGCGAACATAACCTTGATTGTAAGAGAATACCATAGTGTCATCACTAATCAGTCAAAGTGAGACTGCTACCGTTCAGGGTAAAAGAAGTGTACGGGTGTCTAGTAGCTCTTAAACTCGAAATAAAAAACACATTGTTGGTTAAAATATTAAAATTTTAAAATACAAAATATGAGGGAAAGTACAAACTTTCAGTCTTAAAGTCAAACTACTGACATCGAGTGATTTACAGAAGACGCTTCGTTTACACATAGTACAATCAAGCAAATTTATTCTGAAAAATTCTTAGGTGCTAATGTTTTATCAATACTCATAAATCATTCATTATTTTTATTTAGCACTGCGTCTTACTACCCGTTCAGGTTATACGCTCAAGTACTAATTACGCTGATGGGTTAGGGATTGAGAAGATTGAATTTAGAGGAAATGAACCCACATATGTGGAGGGAGAGTGGTAAACCATTTATTATTATTATTATTATTATTATTATTATTATTATTATTATTATTATTATTAGCACCGCGTCTTAATACCCGTTCGAGTTATACGCAGTAAACCATTTAGAAAAAAAAAATCATCCCCGGTTCACCTAAATAAATCTCAAACCTCGATATCATCGTCCTCGGCAGTCTGACTCAACACGAAACTAGCGTGTTAGACAACAACGCCAACGAAGTAGGTCATTTTTTACTATTATTTACGGTGCTATTGTTTACAAACAAGCTTTTATCTTTAATTTACCTGATTGACTTGCCATATTAGTCAAGATATATTTGACAATGTTGTCCACCCCTAGCACCTTACACGTGAGATTAGATCTGTTCTCACTCACTCTCGCTAAGACTCAATTTTACCGATTCTGCCATCCCCCACCCCCATCCCCCACCCAGCGCCCAACACAACCCTTCTAAAGGACGGACGACTAGGGTTGCCCTCTAGGCGGGCAATCCAAGAAACAAACACCCCGCTCAGGTCTGTTGTTGCCTTGACAACGAACTACTTCTGTGTGAAATACTAGCAACCTGTTAGGGGCTGACGTCTCTAGCACATTACCAGCTCCTAACATACATGGAAAGCGGGAAAAGAGGAAGAACAGACTAACAACAAAAGGTAATCTGATATTATATCCAACTTAGGTATATATTAGCATCACCTCTGGGTTATAGGGATTTTCCAAGGAATTATAGAAGTATCAATAAGCAAGCACTTATCTGTAAGAACTAGTGAGTTTAATGAGCACTTAGCAGCACTAATGAGTTCAATGAGAATTTAGCATTAAACACTAATGAGTTCAATGATAACTTAGAAGTGCAACTCCGAGTGACAACACACATGTCTAATAACCCCTTTATAACCCCCGTAATGAGAAATTAGAAACTACCCAGGGGCACAAGCAGTCCAAGGTAAATAAGAATATATAAATTTAACAGTGTTATTTAAAAAGTTAAACAACTTAGATGGTTGTTAAATGACTTGTTTGCTTGTAGGAGTAAATTGAAGGAAGGGTTGGGGGAGTTGTAAATTGTTATTCTTTTCATTCATCCTTCAAATATCAAGTAATAAGCCCATAGTCCAAATTTTGTGTCTATTGGGTGTAATTCTTAAGTGGGCTTATAGTTTTATTAATGATTAATTATTTATTTAAACTATTTATTATTCTAAATAAATATTATCCATTATGGAACTTGTTTAAATGAGAGAAAGAGACACACACATCTAGGATATTATCAAGATGACTCTTAAGGTAAATTACATAAAGTTATTGTAACCTCAAAAACTCACTTATTATTTTGATGTATACAAATAAGGAACTTCAAGAAATTATTAACATTTTAAATTTAAATTGTTTGAAATGAAATCAAGAATATTATCATAACATTAATATCCTATTAATGACACCTAAACTAATGTTTTTAAACATAAACATAGATAACAGACACAGAGGGACCTCCAGAAGGCGCAAAATACTATTTAATATTTTATTAATCCTTTGATATGTCGCCGCTTCCAGATGAAAAGTAGGGCCAGTAAAGAGTTAATATTCCATCATTGTCTTTAAAAGCTTTAGGTAGTTAAATTGCCTCAATTAGTTATTCATACCAAGGATGTTTGATTTTGACAATATATTAAATTATACTGGTTTAAGAAAAATAAATATAGATAGTTGATAAAATCAATTTAGGATTTATTGTATCATATGTTTTGAGCCGCCATTTATGGGCGAGAGTAGATATTTTGCGAATATTATATGTTAGTTTTCTGATGTTGTGACTGATGCGAGGCAGTCTAGGAAACATTGCGCTTTCGAGCTTTCTTGTACACTAAATCTCTCATATTATATAAAGTTGTTTTAACAATATCTCTTTCTATGGTTCATAAACCTTTGTATGCCTATTAAATCAGGTAATTTCTTTGGAATGTTCATTTCAAATAAATTTTGAGCTTCATGTGAACGCTGATGTGACCTAACGGTTTGAGCTGTCTCACTCGTCTCATCGAGGTGTGTATGTTATGTTATTTAAATACAAAAAAACTCTCGTGTTACCTCTTTGACTCCTATTTATGAGTGGAGATGAAGGGGTTTCACGACGGGCCATTCCGAACAGGAAGGGAATGTTGACTGATGGCCTCAGCCTACTCAGCCTACTCAGCCTACACCACGCATGCCACCACTGAGTTGTTTGACAGTTTCAAATAGGATTTTTGGATTACCCGCCCTACAGTACAGACCTTTCGCCTAGCGATGACCACTTGTTTCTTCACCTGAAGAAACATCTGGATGGAAAAAAAATCGACTGTGATGATGAGGTTAAAGAAGAAGTCATAACATGGTTTAAAGGACAGGCGGCAGACTTTTATAACTTGGGGATACAAAAGTTGGTTATCAGGCTTAATAAGTGTTTGTGAAATAGCTGTGACTATGTGGTAAAGTAAACTTATTCATATGAAAGTAGTCTTCAGCAAAAGTTAAGTTAAAAACATTTATTTGTAAATTCTATGGTCATTGTATCTTTACTTTTTGGACACGCTTCGTATATAGCTACTATCACAGGGGCCAACATGACAAACTGGGACAGTGAAGATGATATATTGCAATTTATCGAAGATTATAATAAAAAAAACTCCTTTGGGACCCAAACCATTAGGTTCATTTTAACAATAACTTGAGAAACGACTCGTGGAGTGACATTTACAACATAACTGAAAAATCTGTCACACACTTGTTCCACACTGCAGCGATTTCACATAGAGAAAACAAGAAAGATAGGGAGGATCGAACATAGTGGGACACTTGAAAGTTCGCGACGTGACGGCCTAAGCAAACATTTTGGCAAACTGCACCGCGAACACAAGACGGTGAGCGTTCAGTTCACTAGTGTGTACTTAGAGCATGTGGCCCCCGAAAAAGCTCATATTACTATATAAAAGCGTCTCTCGTACGTAATTAAGCCTGCCCGTTTTATTTCCACACTCAGCAGAGCACCCCACTGAAAATATTTGAGTACACCTGCCTGTGAATCGAGCCCTGGCATCTCCGTCACCAGCAAACAAGAAAATACGGTATTTTCGTCTTTCTCCACGTGATCATTAGTTTGAGTTTGATAAAAATTATAGTTCTGTGTTAATACTTTTAAGGTATTATATAAGCAGCTCATTGATAGAAGAAATAAAATATCTCAAATTAAGAAACAAAATTGTGAAAATGTCTATATTTACTGCGCCAAAATTTGTTATCGTGTGAAAACCAAAGTACCCATTTTATATATATCCTTGATTCAATATTTCTGAGATATGTGGACCATACATGTTTTATAAATTCAATATCCTAATATTGAAATACTATTGCAAATATCATTATATAGCGTATAGTAGCATGTTTAAGAACAAAAATAATTTAAAAATTAATCGAACACGTGATAGCCAACCAGCATACTATTCTTTATACCTCTTATCAGGAAATACAGAATATGTTAACTCCTTATTAGGAAAAGTGAAGTAACAACTCACATTATAAAAGCCCCACCTGCTGGATCAAAGAATATTATTGAAGCTACTATTGGTCCTATGAGGAATGCATGGATTATCCTCGTGACTTCATTTCAATAAAAGATAAGTCGTGAGTCAACTTATACCCATCCTAAAAAACAAATTTTACCACATCCCAAAATCGCAAACAACTTTCATAAACTTAACCTAATTGAAAATCATGCCAAATTCGCCAAACACCTCTCATCTCAAGAAAAAGTCCTCCTCAACGCCCCTCCCAATCTCTCTACATCACGCACAACCTCACTATCAATAATAATGATACGCCTCATCACGGCTCATTTAACGACTAGTTTTTCACACACTCAAATTAGGGGTATAAGGGGATTAGAATGAAACCTATAACTCTCATAGCAAAATCATACCTCCTATGGATTCACACGATCAACAAAAGACAAATACAGATCAAAAACGCAGGTCAATGATGAGCTATAAACTAACCACATAATTTTAGCTTCATCGGCTTTGTCTGCTCAGCGCAACTTCAAACCACGTCAGCTTTCCTTCTCTTCGCAACAAAATAACCTTGGGAAACCTAAGTGAATTAAAAAACCGACCAATTCAATCACAGCACATGTATCTTCAAAACGAGATACTAGAATATTTTCCGTGAACGCGTGAAAACCCTATGGGAACTTATTTCAATCAGAATAAAGAAGTTACTGGCCAGTTTTATGATTGTAACTATCCTGCACGGCTAGTGAGAGTAAATTACATGTTAGATAGAAAATGTTACCTTTGTTGTTTTTACTAAAGATTAGATAGAAAATGTTACCTTTGTTGTTTTTACTAAAGATTTTAAATAACTTTTTCTAATAAGATAATCAAAATAAATGTAAGGTTCACTTAAGTAAGAGCTAGCAACTTTAGCCCCCTCGCCCTCTTTTCACTTCCCGCACTCGTACCCAACACACTATTTGATGGGTTTATGTATTTAATAGGCTCTATGTGCCGCCTCTCCAAACCCAGCTCATTCACCAACACTGGATATTATTGTTGAAGGAACTGCATGGTTATTATTGGGAAAAAACGTTGTCATTTTCTTCTTTTTGTGTGGTCAAACTCCCCTCAAATATAATACAGGTTTCACAACTCTGGTTAGTTGAGGTTGTCAGTAATTACTTCCTATTCCAGGACACCAACTCCCAACATAGCTGAGAACAAGGAAATTTGGCAACAGTTGACCGAAAGAGAGAGAAGATAAAGCTTTACTACATACTACATACAGTTCCTTCAGCAATATTATTGTGTAGAAAATTATAATGTTAAAATATCGGAAAATGTTCATCTCCAAGTGAGAGGCGAAGTCTTGAGTAGAATAAAAAATATTCAAATTGAACTGGTCGGCCATGTTTGTCGCTGTGAACCAAAGCCGGTGGTGGTTGGACAGGTAGGCGAAGGACTTGTTTACTCTCCAAGACATTACCATGAACATGGCTGGAATGCAGGACGGACCATTGGAAATCGATTTGCGGATTAGGAGTTCATAATAGTGCTCCTACATTTTTATTGAGTTACTCCTCTTCCTTTCCTTCAATGGACTCTTGTCCCACATAGATGCTTCAGGAAAACATCGACAATCTTTCTACTGGCAGAGTTGGCTGCAAGAATAATGGGCCTGACTAACATATGAATTATGGACTGGCTTTTGGTTTAATTGGTATGTTTAAACACTGGGGTTATAAAAGAGATGAATAAAATGGATAGATGATATGAAAAATATGGTTTGGAGAAAGTGCACCTGCATTAACATGGAGAGGTGATAGGACAAATCACCATGAGAGATTCACATGTGAGAAATAAACCTCAGAGAACACACACAAGATTCGAACATCGGCCTCCCTGTCACCGAATATTCAGCATATCTCAATACTGACCAGTGTGTTTCAACAGGCGTGCCACAAAGTGTCATCAGGTTCCGGAGGAAATGGGAGGATTAAAAAGAACGAGATTTTTAAAGGTTATTAAAATTCATCTTTTTAAAATATATGATCAATATTATTTTAAAAAATAACAAAACTATGATAATCTTTCAGTTGGACTTTTTTAAATACAATCTCAATAATAATTCACTTTTAATGATAAAATCTTTCTTTAAAAACATTGATGGTATGCCTTAATTTTACCGCCTTGGTCAGGGTGCTATGACGAGAAAAGCTGAAAATCGCTGCCTTGGACCAAATGAAAACCGGTGCGGGTAGCAAAAGTATGTTAACCGAAATGTCCCACACCCACTTAAACAGAACTAATAGCTTATTGGTGGAAATTATTACTTATTGAATTACAGTGACTAGGTATCATTAACTGGTATCTTAATATCATAGTTAAAGTACATTCACCATCCGTGTTTACTTGGATGACCGCTGAAAACGTTACTATAAATAGTCCCTAACAAAGTAAACAAGTTTAACAAGATAAAAGGGTTAAAAGGTACTAAGAAATTGATTTTTTTTACGTTTTACCCTTTTTTTACCCTTCTGCCCCTTTTACTATTTTTACCCTAAATTATTAATCCTGAATAAAGCCAGGTACTTCATGTTATCATTTTAATCTCTAAATGCCAATATTAATTTTGATTTTATCTTAAAATGTAATATGTAGGATATCTAAAATAATTGTAAGGTTGGCTTAGGTATTTGCTAACACCTTTGGTCCTCCAGCCCTCAATCCCTTACACATTATTTGATGGCTTTATGCAACTATGTGCCTGTTCTTTATATAAAAATAAACTCTAGCTGTTTCTTCCCCCAACTCAGTTATCTCACCTATTTAGTAGGTCACAAGCCAACACTGTGGAATGCTTTCCAATTGAAAATGTACCGGAAATTTGTAATCACTAGCTAATTGTTAAATTAATGTTATAGGGTCTGATAGTTAAAATATGTTTCTTAAATCGTGTTGGGGATGAACCACCGTTACGCTATGTTAGAGCTTTAAACAGACTCAGATTCAAAATGTTGATTATGTTTTCTAATCTTAAATCGAATCTCCATTATGCTTGAAAATTAGAACGTTAGAGGAATCAAGGTTCTCATCCTTATTAATATGTACTAATGTTACCAACAGCTCAGATATAGCTGATTCGACCGATTTGCTGAGTATGGTCTGAGTAAAAATACTAAGAAAAATTACTTTAACAACTTTGCAGATCCCGTGACCGTTAGTTAAACTATATTTTGGTATTGGTGTGTTGATAACACTTGGAAGGTGTCTTTATGATTTGTGTTGGCTACTCCGACTAAAGGTCGATGGCTATAACTAGCCGAAAGTCAAGTCCTTTTCGGATAAAAACATTGATAAAAAGGCAGAAGCAACCCAAAATTAAACGAGATGGTAATTGTTCAAATTTGAGGGTTTCATTGGTGAGGTATGAAATTTATTGAGGGGTGAAGAGGAGGGTATTGTAAAGGGAGATAAGGGGTAGTAAAATTGAAGATCTCTCAATAACGAAATAGCTCCATTTACTAAAGTTTTTCAGGAGATACAAATAACTGTTTTTAAAAATAGATATTGTGAATTCACTTATGAAAATAAAGATCATGTTATTTGTATACAACATACAAATTATATATTTTTTTTTGTATATGTCAATTAAATAAACATTTAAGTATTAGTTTGGAAAGTTGTTATTTTGTTTAATGAGAGTGCAGATGCATAGCGTGCGAAATGTGAAAGAGATGGGTAAGTTTAAGGGCGGTAAAAGAATACACTTCTACGTATGGACAAAACACTTAACGGGCTAGCAAAAAAATAAAAAAAAACTGCTGAAAATACAAACGTTTGTCCATATACCACACTAACACAATAAGTTACTGACGTAAACAGAAAATGTGATAATTATATAAGGTAATAGTGAATAATGCAAGCAATAATATAGTTGAAAATTAAATTAGTAGATGAGATTAGTCGCTTCTGGTTTAGCATGATGGCCACCATGTCAAGACTGGATCCAAGATAGCTGCCATAAACTTTACAGCTTGATGTGGACATTCAAAATGGCCGCCCCTAAACCTTACAAGCTGAGGTGGAGATGATCCCTTCCTTTACCTAACAACCAATTATATTCAAGCCTCAGCGCCCTGACACGTTCCCACACAACACCCAGACTCCATTGTGGTAGATTTATCCGAATATCTTTTTAAAATTATTTAAATTATTCCCTTTTATTCTCTTTTTTAACCTTGCCATACCAATTTATGAGGTAGTATCACGTTTTAGACACGTTTTTGAAAAAAATTACACCCAAAATTCCATAAGGTTATATTATAATGTATTTATTTTTCCTTTCTTAGTCTCACTATCAGGATAGTTTTTGTAGTAGTACCACGTTTGATATTACTAGATTTTTTGTTGACATCAATACTCCCACATTTCTTTGTAATGTTATTTATTGCATTTTATTCCCTTTGTCTCTCCATTTCACCAGTTTTTGCGATAAGGTTCCATTATCCATACTAATACTATTACTATTAATACTACTATTATTACTATAAAACAGTGTTCAGCTTGATTAATGGCCTCATTTCCTTGTCAGATTATGCAATAAGGACCCATTTTCTCAAGCATCCCATGCCATCTCCTTTACACAGGACACTCCTTTCCTCCAAGTGACCACTCCCCATTCTCAGCCCTTTTTATATTTCATACTTTATTACCTTACATCACATTCTGAACACATAACTATAATCCGCTATTAATAAACCTCCTCACTGGTTGACCATCACACCACTCCCAGAGCTCATGAAGTTGAATTACCTAACACCCACTCCTTCAACCCCATCCACCCTCCCTTAAGATGTAAAGGTGTTTGCATTCTTTCCAGCCAGATTTTGATGCCTTTCACAAAACCATCCTTGTCATAACCTATGGATCGAGGGTGATCCCAATCAAGCCTCTGCACCCAAACCCATTACCCTTTTTCAATCTTCATCCCCCCCTCATCCTTATTATCTGTGATTCACGAGTACAAAATGTTAAGGTTTCTCCTACGCACGTCCACAAACATTTCGAAAGTGCATGGAAGTTTCTAACGTTCAACGAAAGTTTTGAAATTTTTCAAAAGTGTCTAACATTCACAAACGTTTCAAAAGTTTACGGTTCTAGAGCTCGCAAGTGTAGTGACACAACAACCAAATCCTTGACTAAAAATTCCCACTTATATAAACGTTCCAACCTGCATATTCTGTTAATCCCATTGAAAACCATACTTTTTCCATCCTATTCTCAACCAAATTCCCCTAGAAAATTTCCTATGAATAATACAGAACAATACCCAGGACTGCCAACACCATTACTCATACGGTAATAGCCCTCTCCAATTCTACCCCCTACCTCAGTTAATCCTCTCCAACTTCACATCCCACCCCTTCTCTCTCCTTCATCCTGACGCTAGATAGCTCGATATAGTTAGAGTGAATTCTCTCAGTGTAATTTATAATACTATGAACCTTTCCTCCTTTAATAAAACGCAGATGCATGATGGTTAAACCTTATTTTCTTAACGTATACTTTCTTAACATCAACATCCTTATCCCCCTATCTTATAACAGTCACTCCCTATATTCTTAGCCCACTAGCAAGCGTCCGAACACTCAAGTCTATCATGGCGAATCACATCCAATTTCAAGGTCCATCCTTACTCTCTAATATTACATTATACGTTACACTTTTTATTTAAGATAATGACGTATTATTGATTTTACTTCTAGCAAAGTATACATTCTAACCACTACTACACCTCCACATCAGAGATCGGACAGAGGAATTTGGGAATTGAAGAATCATGAACTCGTCCACGTCGTATAATGTATAGCTCTTATCATGTGCTCAACTATAGACAAAGTCGAATGGGAACGAGCTCAACTTGTAACGCTTATGACGTAATCGGTCGGAAGGGAGGTCATCAAACAATTAATTTGGATCATCGAATCATGAACAAGCACATTGTTGATCAATAAGAATAAACTCATGTAATTTAAGTATGATGGATGATTATGATCAATGAATGATGATCAAAGGCAGCATAGGTATGATGCGTGGCTCGGGATAGTGATGAAAATTTTTAGCTAATATAAGTATTAAGCACGGCTAAGATCTGTATACGCATATAAAATTTCATATAGGTATGATAAAAGGTTTCAATCAATGTATATCATTAAGTATCATGAGTGAAGTACTGTGAAGTGTAGTAATAGAGAACGAGCTGAGGCATGAGAGGGTTCCTCTTCTGACCGTTTGTACGTATATGTTTTGACCATATTTGAATCAAACAGGGGATGTCTGTTAACTTTAATGGATTCAATCATTGATGCTTAAAACTATGATGGTATTATCCGTTCATATTCGTAGTATATTATAAGTTTAACCTCTACCTGCTTATCTATCTATGTACAAATGTAGTTTTGTATATATGAACGATTGTATTTATTTGAAAATTTATCTATTTTGTATGGTGCCTTGTATGTATAGATTTATGGTTTGCATTTATTGTGTGCATGTTATTTTTATTATTGGCTTTATGTATTGGATTAATGGATGGAGTTATAATGATTTAAATGTATAATTGACTTATGTAAAGTACTATATGGGTATAGTGGTATGCATGGTGAAATATATTAATTATGTATTTATGTATGAATGTATGTTTGATACGTATGGGGGATGTATGTGAGAATGTATATATTTGTATATATGAAGTTATGTACGTATGTTGGTTTGGTTGTATGATGCTATGTATACATGATTGTATTTATACGTGGACGTATGTGAATTTGTATGTATGAGGTTATGTATTATGGTTAGTAATATATTTACGTATATGCATCTATTATATGTTCACGTGATAAATTTTTATAATGTAGTTATGTTGGATTGTATATATGGCGTTTTGCGTATAGTACATGTATGGATGTTATTTTTTGATGTATTGTTAGTTTGATATGTGATGGTATGTACATTTGCTGGATTCTATATATGAAGTCAAGTATGTATCATTATTATTAGCACCGCGTCTTACTAGCCGTTCGGGTTATACGCACTTGCGCTAATGTGTAATGGTAGGGTGATTGTGAGATAAAATGGAAGACCTACAGTTTAAGAGGCCGGTCAACACTTGTTTACATGGTAAAACTAAATAAAAGATTGTGACAAAACCGTTCTATGGATTTGA
>CABFVX010003876.1:29623-76449 GCA_902151425.1 Timema shepardi | reverse complement strand
TTCCTAATCCATTAGAGTAATTAGTACTTAAAGCGTATAACCCGAATGGGTAGTAAGACGCGGTGCTAATTATTATTATTATTATTTTTTGGTGAATTCGAAATCCATATCACCGCAATAAACTTTGGTTTGTATTCCGTTAGGTTCGAAATTAATTCTTATTTGTTGCAATTAATTTTGAATATAATAAAATTTGCAGACTTAACAGTGAGGTTTATTTATGAAGAGATTTGAAATTACATTTAGATTTAGAGCAAAGCTAGATTTTTTATCACTTTTTACTTTCTCGATATCTTACAGGTAAAGAAAGTAGTGTGATCATCAAAAAAATCAAACTCGAGGTCTTTATGAATGTCGACGTCTCATTACCCCCAAACCCTAAAAAGAGTTTGTTTTCAATGACGTCTGTCTGCGTGTCTGTTTAACCCTAAAATTAAGATTAGATTAATAAAAAGCGAAAAGGTAAAAAAAATTAATTTTCTCTAAATCGGCTCTAACGATTTTTATTAAAATTCGTATCTATTCGTCAATTAGGATTATAAATAAAATTGCTATTTCCATTTTCCTATAAATGAATTTTAGGTTACTTTACAGAAAGGTAAATTTCCATATCTCCGCAACTCTTTAAGATACCGGTGACCTGGCGGTCTAGGGGTAAGGTGTCAGACTTTTGTGCTTGTGGCCGGGGTTCAATCCTCGGTCCCGGCACAGATTTATCTGATTACCAAACCCTTCCTTCACCTCTGACAAGACATCTNAACCCTTCCTTCACCTCTGACAAGACATCTTGTGAATGTGGGGAATGCCAGGCCTCCACCGTGGTTCGGATTCCACGTTAAACTGTAGGTCCTTCATTTTATCTCACAATCACCCTACCATTACATATTAGCGTAAGTGCGTATAACCCGAACGGGTAGTAAGACGCGGTGATAATACTAACTAATACTAACCAAATAACTTATCATTGCAAAATTGTAATACTATTAAAAATAAAAAAAACTTTATTTGCAATATATTTTTATAAATCCAACCGTTTCTAAGATATTGGCAAATAGATTAATACAATTTTGTGAGCTTTAGTTGTAAAGAGATATTACTTAGTCTTAACAGTAGTCTCGCTGGCCCTCTCGTTCCAGCCCCGAGGCTAACTCCCATGTGAGAGAGATATTGTGATGTCAATGCGGTTGATTTACCGTTATTCCCCACCCACATCTTGTGGTTGTGTCCAGTGGCGTATCCTGAGAAAAATTAATAGGCATGCTTTACTCTAAGAGTAGCAAGGGAGATTTAGGTGCCGAGGACCCTCAACCAACGCTGTCCAAGAACGTCAAGGGATTATTTCAAGATGTGTCCCTATAGAACAGTGGTTTTAAAACATGTATTATTTCGACTTAACCGTATGCTATCTTAGGAAATTTTGAGCCCCTCCCTCCTACACCCCCATATTATTTCTTATTTTATTTATCCATAACGAAGATTACCATCCACTCAAAATGTAATAAAAGTAACTCCATGGTGTCAACCCACGTTCAGGCTATACCTACCGAGTGACTACCAAACTATTTGACGAATTAGTGCCAACTCTTGCGGATAGAGGGTGTCATGTGGTCAGCACATCGATGCCTCTAGCCATTAAGCTCTGCTATCCATACCGGAGACACTACTACCTTATTCGAGTAGCTCCTTATTTATCCACCCTAGGTTGAATCTAACCCGTTCTCAGACCCACTGCTTCCCAGATAATCTGGACGCGCCGGGAATCAAACCCGGGACCTCTGGGTCCGTAGCCAGAACCTATGACCACTAAACCACATTTCTGAATGCATAAGAGAGACAGAGCCTATTCAATTAGCCTAGTGTAATTAAAAGAACACAGTTGACAATACTCAAAGCAAACAATCATAATAAGAGTAAAATGAAGTGATACGTCGATCAAGCATCCATCAGACCTTGGTGAGAAGGAATCAGGGGGATTGTCCAACCCACGTTGCAATTAAAACTATTAGGGTGACCTGGCGGTCTAGGGGTAAGGTGTCAGACTTCTGTACTGGCAGCCGGGGTTCAATCCTTGGTCCCGGCACAGATTTATCTGATTACCAAACCCTTCCTTCACCTCTGACAAGACATCTTGTGAATGTGAGGAATTCCAGGCCTCCGCCGTGGTTCGGATTCCACGTTAAACTGTAGGTCCTTCATTTCATCTCACAATCACCCTACCATTACACATTAGCGTAAGTGCGTATAACCCGAACGGGTAGTAAGACGTGGTGCTAATAATAATAATAATAATAACTATTTATTAAATCCAACTTATCTCCCACAATGCTGCATGTGAACGAGTCTCCCAACTTGAGAATTTATGCTCCAGAAGCTATTTAGATGCGTAAACTCTGACTAACATAGGAGAGATGATCTAGGACTATCAATACTCTATCGCTACGTCATTGGTTTATTACACAATTCTTTTTCTGTAAGCAGTGGTGCAGCCAAGGGAGATAGGGGCAAACAGGGTATTTGACCCCTTCCCCCCTATTCCTCAAACACCACAAATAATGTTAATAAAAAGTTAAATAACATTGAGTATAACTAAAATATTTAACATTGAAGTTTGTCGTATGTATATGCTACATTTTAAGACCAGGCTTCAGACTTAAACCTAGTATTCAAAATGTTTACCGTTACATACAAAATTAACAATTGAAAAAAACATACAAATAATAGCTCCAATACCATTTGTATTATATAAATCTCTTAATTGCTATAAAACTACTCCACACGACTACAACTTCATTCAATTATCTGTAATAAAAAAAATGAAATAGGCATAGTCAAGTTCATCTACAAACGCTAAACTAATTTGCAAGTAAACAATAAAGATACATTAAAATATCTCAATAAATACTGGATTTATCAACAAAAGTGTGAGGACAAAGTTTATTTGCCTTATAAAAATAAACACTAAACATTAAAATCGGATCAATGAATAAGGAGATACACTAGATTGAAAATAAACACAATTTTTGTCGTTTTTTTAGTTATTATGTTTTTGTTAAAATCTATTAGGTTCGTCAAAAAAGTGAAGAACAATAATTATAGATCTTTCAAAATGGAGTAAGATGATATATAAAACATTAAAATCGGATCAATAGCTATAGAGATAGAGTAGGCCGAAAATTAAGCAATATGGAGGCTATTTTCCAATATGGCGGCCAAACGTCCAAGATTTGGACCATGTAACCAGTTTTTTTTGCACTCCTTTGTATGTTCAATAAGGCCCAGCAATCAAATTTAGGGCACACATAAGTACACACGTGATATAGGCTAGATCCTATACTATAATGTCTGATTCTTGTTTCTTCCTTTCCACTTAATCTGCTGTTAAGTCATCTGATATAATCATCTGACCACTATGCTCATAAGATGGTAGATGTTGACAGGCAGCCTGTCACTAAGTGGCCAGTCTCGCTTAGAGCTACATTAACCCGTTTATCGTGGCTTGAATCCCGCCAGATTGGCTTTTCATTTGATGCTTGTGTGTTTCCGGATTATGTTTCTGCCACGTACTTTAAACTTTGTGTCATATCAATGGGCTTTGAAGGTAAGGGTGCGGTCCATCTTTACACCCAGGTACTTTGGAGTATCACAGTGGGATATTTGTTGGCCTTTCCAGATTATATTTAGTTTCCTCCTGGCTTTTCTATCCCTTAGATGAAACGCGCAGACTGGTATTTGGCCATGGTTTGGTTTCAGGTCATTCTTATCATAATATTTTGTCAAGTATTCAAGGACTGTTGTAAGCTCCCTTTCCATCTCTTCAAAGGTTTTACCCTGAGCTGCAATCACCGTATCATCTGCATAAATAAAACTTATGGTACCGGAGCTAATAGGTTGGTCATTAGTGTAGATATTGTGCTTTAGTGGGGCTAGTACACTAACTTGTAGGAGACAATTATTCTGAATCCTACACCGACTCTTTTTTATTCAATGGGGCAAAAAATAGCTTGTTTTGCATCTAACACTGGATTAACTGTGTCAAGTGGTAATCTATCTTCATTGTATATACATTTGTTATCACTTTCTTGTGATTGACTGTGTCATATGCAGCTGTGAGTTCGATTAATGCTACATCTGTGCTCTACCTTCGTTCATATCCATCCTCTCTATGTTGGGTCAGATTAAGAACCTGTTCATAGCGTTGCTTGTTCTTTACTGGGTTCTCGTATGGTTCTTGTTCTTAGACTTTTATTCCCAATTCTTCAATTAGGGCGGCTAAGCAATCCTTGGTCAGAGGAGTAGTCCGTGGGGTATGTCGTTCTTCTCCCGACAGGATTTCCAGAGCGTATTCTGAGGGTAGTGGAAATCCCAATGTGTCTTCTAGGTTCGGGCTGAGGACGTCGGGCTCCTGTTCTGCACCCGAAGCGCTGTCGTCAATTATAGGGCCATTACGGGGTGGCTGTCGCAGAGCGTTAACTCAAGTGATCCGAGGTATTCTTCTTCTTCTATCTTATCCTCGTATAGCAACCATCGCCAATCTTGGAAATAATCCGGTATTGGTAGTCCAGCTTCTGTGTAGGCCCATTGGATGGATGCTGGAGATGGCGGGGAGCGCTTGCTGTGAACCATGTTGCTGCGCCTTTTCACCGGTGACTGAGTCCCGAGGCCCTCTAGCTCCCCTCTTATATAGTATATAGCCAGTGGCTGGATGGAGCGCTGGAAGGTCCCGGGAGGGACGACCACGAGCGAGAAGGTGACAGCGGCTAGCCTTTATTTACTTAATACAAGTTTACATTTATTATTTATTATACATATAACAAGTCCATTAGATCTATAGGAAAATTCTGGAGGCTGATACTTGTCGCGTATTCTGTCTCGTGCTGTAGGATTTCTCGTGTGGTAGCTCTGGAGAGGTGATCTGCCGGGTTGGTTTCTGATGTCACCCAGTATGTGTCTAACCAACAGTGCCGCAACTTATTCATGACGTACAGGTGTATCCCGCACAGTTGTCTCGATACGAAGACTAGCCCTCTTCCTTTTAGAGTGGAGTACAGCACGGTGGTATTATCTGTGCCTAGTCTCATCACTCGTGTTCCACGCTCCTGGTACTCCCATAGGAACGCGAGTAATGTGGCTGCGACCTCTCTAAAACCTGACTGTTCCTTTATAAGAATTGTATCAACATATTCCGAAATGTGATTGAGGATAATTCTCTCCAAGACTTTGTTAAGGTGGCAGAGGAGTGAAACGGGCCTCAGGTTTTTTGTATCCGTTGGCTCCTTTCCAGACTTTAATGATGCTACAATTTTAGTCTTGGTATCTGTATTATTGAAACACAAGTGTTCATTAAATCTAAAAGCTACTGTGTAGCTACAGGTCCAATCATCTTTATTTGTTCTGTGTGCAGATTGTCTAAGCCTGCAGCTTTGTTTTTCTTCATTGACTGTATAGAAAGTTCCAATTCCTTTAAGGTGAAAGGAGTGTGAAGGTAGTCGTTTTCTTCTGCGTATCTTTATAGTTTCCTATTCTCAGGTTTTCTTTTAGTTTTTTTAAAAATGAATCAGTATTTGGTGAGCCATTTGATCAGGAGTTACTTAATTATGACCCGGAGGGACAGTTGTAGGGTCATTGGCCAGATTTTTTCAGCAGTTTCCATTCCTTACGGCTTTTCTGTCTCATATCTAGTTACAATACTAGATTCTACCATTTCTCTTCTCGATACTGATATGGCCCACAGCAGATCTTTAGCAGCTTGGATTGTTTCTTCAGAGAAATGCTCTACTTCGTAGGGATGTTAATGATTTTTTCATGAGATACCCCGTAGGATTGGGGCTAGAATAGTCCGGCAATATCCCCTGCTTGTCATAAGAGTAGACTTAAAGGGAAAACTTCTGTACAGGATACACCTCGTTGAGAATAATGTTATCCATCTTCGCTTTCACCTCCATTTCTTCTTCATTCCATTTCTCTCTCTTTCCTTCTTATCCCTTACGTTTCTATTTCCTTCTTTCTTTCCTTCAACTGTCGTTCAGTTATGTGCAGAAGATTTTAGGCACACCCACTGGCGACCTTGGTAGCTGTTGTGGCTTTCCTCGGACAATTCTTAGATAACACACCACTTTAGCTCTAATGAAAGTGTGCTGGTTGAAATATATTAATAGAAGGGCCTTAGGTATGACACTAACCAGGTACTCTATTTTAAGAAAAGACCGGTTGTGTTCTAGAGGGTTACAGACGTAAAATTGGCACTTTCCTGCACTCACTTGCTGCGATGACCTCTCTACTGATGATTTCCATAACGAAGGTTGCCATGTCTGTAGTGTAGGCAATAATGAACAGTTGGTATTACCAAGATGATAGAGAGAGAACTTGAATGTGAAGAAACCAGTGAACTATCGTGCCAAAATGCGACTGAGAGAGATAGATAATACGTATTTGTTAATCTAACGACTAAAGTACTAATGTCTAGCGTTGTATGGGGCTCCCCGTCTGGAAAGTTACCAGGGACTCATGTGGTAGAATCAACTTGACCCAATCTTGGTCTACGATCCTAGTATTATTCAGGTTGTCCCCAAATGGCATGGTAACGTACTGCTCAGCCCCTTACAGGGCCATAATATATATGAGAGGCGGAAACGGGAAAGGACGTCCAGCCTCATTTTGAATGTAACCGGGGAAGTGGTGAGGTCCCAGATCCGTTTACTGATTACGTCTCAAGTAGAGGATGGCGATAAACTAAAACGTGTCAGCCCACTAACCCTCGAAAGAATTATAAAATTTGCAGCTAAAGCAAAAGTCTGGGTAAAAAAAAAACTACGTTATGGCACTATTATGATACAGACTGTCATTGACATTCAGTCGTCCAAAATAATGGCAATTTCTAAAATGCCGTCTAGCAATACGACTCATATACAGGTGAAGGTGGAACCCCACATGTTCCTCGGTGTTTGAAAGGGAGTGGCCACTTGCTATTATCTCGATTGCTTAGGCATTGAGACGATCAGTGAGGAACTTTCCCATCAGAATGTCACCGAAGTTTACCATATTTTTGCCAAAGAGAACGGACAAAAGAAAAAGACGAATACGTATATTCTCATTTTTGTATTCATACCCTTACAATAAATGCCCGAGCAGGTTTATACTTGATTAAGAGTCCGGTCGTATGTCCCTTACACTCAATGTTGTTTTCAATGCCATAAATTTGGGCATACAATGGTACAGTGCCATGGTAAGCCAACACGTGCAGATTATGGGCAGGAGGCTCACGATACACCATGTGAGTCTCCTAAGCTCTACGTCAATTGCAAAGGTCACCACTCAGTCTGGACTTGGGCCTGTCCGAAATGAAATGTAGAGAAAAAATTTATGGATATTCAATCTGAAAAGAAGATCTTCTAAGGCCAGGCACGCAAGGAATACGTAGACACCGGAAATTCAGATATCATATTGCCAAATTGTTAGTTAGAACATAAACTATCCCAACTGCCATTACGTAGCTAGCCTTTCTAAAAGTCTTCTTGACCAGAGCCACTAGTATATACTCGATACATTAATATTCATACTGCTCAAATTCCAATGACACCAAAAACTAAATTTGTACTAGAGGGGACAACGTCCCAAAGGTCCTCTCCACCACCCGTATCTCTGAGGAGTACACCTTGAGGATCTCCCCTGAGATATCCTTGGAGAACCCCACGAGTCCTCCCTTGGGGAACACCCATAGTCCTCCTCGGGGAACCAAATCTAATAAAGACACTTTTGGGCCACTCGCACTTTCCTCAGGACTCTAAATATTAGGTTGGGTGCCAGAGCAGATGAGTCCATAAAGGTGAGTTACACTGGTGCTTTGAGGAAAGCGCAGAGAGGGAACACCGATATAAATAAAAAGGCGTCGAAGTCTATAAATAAGCCATTGTGCAAGGATACAACGCCCAAGTCTCTTCTGGATAAACGAAAGTCTCTCCTTGAATGAGAGGTCCAGAAGAAACTCTAAAAGGCAAGACAACGTATGTTTAATATTTAATTCTTTGCAATTTTTACTTAGAAACCCTTCTCGTTGATAGGTACAGTTTTCTGGTTATTTCCCTCTCTATTTCCCCTCACTCTACTCTTTCTCAGAATTCCCTACCCTCATCCACATTTCTAAGGCCAACCCTATTGCACCTGGCATTTGGTACTCTACAAACAGTGTGTGTTGAAAACCATTCTCTATCACATCTCGGTGAACCTCTCTGGCTTTGTTTCGTTTGAAAATGAACCCGCCAAAAACTCCGCGCAATGGGATTTAGTGCGTGACTATTTATATATAATATGTTAATAATGTTTAATCTATGTGTTATATTTTGTATATAATATGTATTCATTAAATGCAAGTGTTTAGGAGAGCTCCTCTCGCAAATCAATTACTAAGAAGACCATACTCGAAGTCAAGACCATCGTTCTCAGATTAATCTGTGTACCTCCAACAGAAGACATCAATCAAAGGTAGGCTCCCCAAAACACATTTTTATATACCAAAGTTCGAATCCCGCCTTTGTTTTAGTGTTACTAAAACTGGTCCTCCGGAACTAAATTACATTTTAATAAACAGATTGCCTACACAACGTAAAAAGGTCTTAAATCAATTTTTATTTTTAGAAGATCGTGTCATGGATTACATGGATGATTAGAGTTGATATCAATAAATAAAGGCACTACTATCATTGTAAGGGTGACTATGATCGGGTAGAGGAAACAAAACTATTGATATTTTTCCTGCATCAATTCGTCTTGTGTTTGCAGGAGATCTACTTCCGCAATACTAATAACTCGATGCTTCACGAGTACGGTGTATATCGTATCTTTGATCGGTTTAGCTAAGCTACACTAACGTAGCAAGACATATCAAAACTACATACATATCATATTGAATTCCAAGTGATTGCTGTCCTAATCTCCCTTGCTATGGAGGTGACAGAATTATGCACCTATCTCCCGCCAGGTGAACTTATTTCAAAGACGTGCCCAGAGGCCCTCTTTATACAACTTTCCGCCACCTATATCATCTTGGGGGATTTTAACTCTAATAATATCGTGTGGGGGTTTAATTTTACAGACGCCCGTGGGAGGATGGCAGAGGATATTCTTGTCTCAGGTGACCTGTTGTTACTGAACACCGGGACCCAGACGCACTTCTCCATCTTTAGTGTTGTATCCTTTGCAATTGACTTAAACCTTTTGCAACCCCGGGATTGCTGCTCACCTCCTTTCGGAGGTTCACACGGACATATGTGGCAGCGATAATTTTCCCATTCTGCTTTAACCACTTCAAGATTTTCTCACTATAGCATGAGTACGCCAATGGGTGCTTAAACATGCTGACTGGGATAAGTTTCGTGAACTCCCTGTATTCGATGGACCTTGTTCTCCTGACGTCAATGTTAGGACAAGACATTTGACTTAGACGATCATCGCGGTGGCTAGGGCTTCCATAACTAAATCCTTGCTAATTCCGCTCCACCGTCCTATTCCCTGGTGGAACGAGGAGCGTCCGTTGACACTTCATGACAGTCGAGAGGTCCTACGTCTCTTTCATCGACGTCCAACTTTGTAGAATCTGGGTCATTCCGGATTCTACGTGCTTGATCTTGCCATGCGTTAAGTGAAAGCAGAAGAATATTTTAGAGTCAGTTTATTTCAATCATTTATATTTCCATATCTGCGACTATCTTTGGGATAATATTAGTAGAATACGTACTAGCCATAATTAAATAAATAAATTACCTACTTTCATGTTTAATGGTTCACTTATTTCATCCCCTGGGGAGGTCGTCAATGTATTCACAGTAATCTCTAGAACTGTGAGCCACTCTAATGAGTTCGCAGTGCATAAACGGAACATTGAGCACCATACTATTGATATGGGTCAGAGTTGGGGGAGGACTATAACTGTCCCTTTAATTCAGATTGACTGAACTAAGTCCTGTCCCAGGTGGGCAGCTTAGCTCCTGGCCTTGATGACATTCATTATGAAATGTCGTGCCATTTGTCCCCTCCTGGACAGACGTAAGTTTGGACATTAACAGTAGTTTTTTTTTTAAATTTTGTTCGTTCCCAATACTATGGTGGTGGGCATTTGATATTGTTATCCACAAAGATGGAAAAGACAAATTAGTGCCAACTTACTACAGAATAATATCCTTAACTTGTTGCGTATGCTAAATATTGTAAAAAAAAATAATAAACGAGTGATATATTATTTAGAATCTCGCAATCTACTATTTAATATTCATTGTGGTTTTTGCCGTAATTGATCCACGTTGGAGCATCTTGTCCGTCTTATTGCGGCTGTTTATGACACCTTTCTCCACAAATAACATATTTTGGATTTTTTTTTTCTTTTGGCACCTGGTAGTTTAGAATATCGAGTACTCTTTATAATTGGGGTTTCCGAGGGAACCTACCTTTTTTTAGCTAATTTTTTGTCAGATAGATACGTCCAATGACTTTATTCAAGAAAATTAGGTGCCTCAGTGCAGTATTTTAAGCTGTTCGTTGTTCGCCATTGGGATGGATAGTATTGTGGACAATGTGCACTTACTTGTCTGTTCATGCCTTTTCGTGGATAAATACGCAATTTATTGCAGTTCATCAATTCTCCACAGAGCTGAATGGCGGATACAACTCGCTGTCAACAATATATGGACGTGGGAATCGTGTAATGGCTTTCAATTATCTGTAGCCAAAATGACTGTCGTCCACTTCCATAGATAATGCGGAATACAGCCAGCCCCCATTAGTTAAAGATCCACATTGTTTTACCAGTCTCAGAGACTGTAGGGTTCCTGGGACTTTTATTTTATTTTAATTTAACGTAGATGCCTCACATTCAAGAGATGTTAGACAGTGTCCACCATACTGGCATTTGACTCTCTTCTGGTTATTTTCTACCAGCCCAGTTGCCAGCATCTGTGCCGATTCCGGTAAGCCCCATCTTTCTTAACAGTGGTTCTATCTTCTCGCATCTTACGAATTAAAGCTCCACTTCATGACAAGGTATGTTGTCTTCCATCCTGTTTTCCAGCCCCTTAACTTTGTCTTGTATGAAACCAAATGGTGTAGTATTAGGCTGGTTGAGATCCGGTTGCTATCAGTCTTTGGTACTTGTGGAATAGTCCTGCCAAAGGCTGTCCCCATATCTGCAGTTCGACTTTCTCCCTAGAAGATACACCTGCCTAAATGCAATTTTGGTCAAGTTTCCTATAGAGAAGACACCACACTTTATATATGAGAGGACTTTCAATGAACTCCTCTACACTCACTTAAAGGGATTTAAGTACATCCACATAGATGTTTCAAAATCCAGGGATATCGTGGGATATGCCTTTGTTGTGTCAGGAAATATTTTTTAATTTTATTTACCTGGTGAATCTAGTATTTGTACGATGCAATGATACGCCCTTTCTAAATTGTTGTACTTCGTATACCGTAATTATCAACGCTATGTTCTCATATGTACAGATTCCATTAGTGCTGTACACACTGTACTCCTTGAATCCCCTCGTGCAGATGACACACGAGCAAATTTTAAAAAATGGTTTACTAAACATCTGGCTCGCCTTCTGCTTTATTCTTGGTTATGCCGATCTCTTCTGAAATGAACTGCTGCACCAGGCAATAAAGTAGGCATTCCACCTCCCTCCTGAGGCGAGTTTGGGTTTGTTTTTAGAATATAAAGGGCTACGTTCATCGTGGGGTATTGTGCACCAGGCACGAGCAGTGGGTTTCGACCCCTGCTCTGAACAAGCTGTGGTCCATCAGGGACAGTGTGTCCCGATGGCGCTCTTCTATACGATAGTCTAGAAGAGAAGAGCTCATCGTGACAAGGCTCCGCGTCGGGAATACTTCATTGGCCCATGCGAATTTTATTGAGAAAGTATCCACCTCCAGTGTTTGAGCTTTGCGATGATCCCTTAAGTGTGTAGGGTACCACATTTTGGTGGAATGTCGCAAGTATGTCCCTATTTGCCTGGATCTTGAGTATAGTGTTGACCTTAGTTTTTTATTATGCAACAGTGCCGGTAAAGTAATGTTTACTCAGTTTTACACGATAGTCGAATCTTTTGAATGCCATTTTTATAAAGTGGCTCATTTGGATTTTATCTCACATCAAGATTAGTCTTGACACTTTTAGTATATGTTTGATTTTTCTTTTTGATGTAATCTATTTTAGTATGTTTGTTTTGTCTTTTTAACTTATTATAGTTTACTATGTTTGTTTTGTGTTTTTAATGTAATGTATAACACCTGTGGTTCATTTTTCAGCAGTTGTATTACTCCAAAATGTGGACTTCGTTTCATATTGATACTAATTTGTTTACCTTTTTAGTTCATTTTAATATTTTTGTATTATTAATATAATTTAGTGTCTTCATCTGCTCTTCACAGCAGGTGTATTTTAATATTTTTTTTATTAAGGGAATTCTAGATTCACCTCCACCCACTCATTTTATACAAGGCACTAATGACTTATTTGTGTCGACGTTCTTTTAATCATTAATAATAATTATTATTATTTTCCAGGTGATTCTTTGAGTCTTTGTTAAGCCTAGCGAGTTTAACTGTTTTATATCCCCGAGGTATGTATCTGTGCGAGATGGTTTTGACGACTTCAACAAAGATCTCGTAGTTCTCCGGGTTATGGTCAAGATTTATTATTTCTTTTTCAAGTTATTTTTTATTATTTGATAATTAATTACATGATCCAAAGAGCTAGAGCTCACTTATAGGAATATGGATTTAAAATTATTGATATTTAACATGAATTTAAATTTTAGAAGATTTAAAAGACATTATGAATATTTTATCATAAAATAAAAATAAAAATAAATAAATCAAAATACACAAAACATAATAGACAGCAGTACCACTACAATGTTACAAATAAGATAATTTTGAATCATGTGTGATTGTGTGATAATTATATGAATACATTTTATCAATAAACATTAGAAAAAAGTATTAAAAAATAAGTATAAAATCATAAACAATAAGAAAGTTCCTTTGAAATAAATATAAAAAATTGAGGAAAATTAATTAGTACTATAATAATAAGCTAGACATGTGTGTAAGTTCAAGGAAATAATATATATTCTAAAATGCTTACTGTGAAAACATAAGTTATATTTATAATTGAAATATGAGTATTAATATTGATGAATACATTTTATCAATAGATGTGACATAAATCTAAAAAATAAAAATAAACAAACAGTAATAACAATGGCAAATAAACAAAGTATTTTGAGATAAAAATGAAAATTATTCAGTATTACAATAATAAACAATACACTTAGGTATATTCAGGGAAATAATAATAGTTTATAAAATGTTTACTGTGAAAAGATAAATTTATTATAATAATTGTGATTGAAGGCAAGTAGGTAGGATAAGACTTAAGTAAAATATTTTACAGTATTTTAGGCCCATTTATTACAGAGGAGAGATGGTCGCCAAAACTTTACATAATTTGGTTCTGTTGGGTTTAAAGTTGTTCATGGGTAAATAAAAAAAATTGTAATGTTTTTTTTTAATTTGTCCAGTTCTTCTGTAAACTTATTCCACTCTATTCATTTAAAATTAAACCTCCTTTTGAACTGAGCAGTTTTCTTCTTAACTGTTTCTATTAAGCAAATAATAATAATGATGATTATTATTATTATTATTATTATTATTATTTATAAGCGTAAATTACTCGCTCCTAATGTTTGGTATTCTTGTATTCATTCACTTTTTATATTTTCAATTTAAAAACGGACATTTTATCTTCCTTTTTGTTAATCTCAGTAGCTACATACCAAGGAACAAATATCAATTATGTGCGCTAGGTACACTGCTATGCACTCGTACTTATAATCTAGCTTGAGTTTATGGGAGGCCTTTAGTTTCATTTTTCCATCTTTGTCGGACTTATCTTAGATTGTGTATTTTTACACGATTTTGAAATCGCTTTGTACTTTTTAAGGTAGGCCCAACATTTTATTTTTATTAATACATGCTTCATAAATCAAATCTATAAACTTTGTTTACTTTTGCTTTAACGTAATAAGGCTATGTAAAAAATCATTCATATTATAACTTAACCTTTTAAAATTAAATGTAGGTTCTAAGTTGGTGTGGAATACTGGTGATACAAAGTTTTAAGTAGGTGTGTGTTGACATTTATTACTGTATAAATATGCATTTTCTATTTATTAGTACGGTTAACGTGAGTGCTAACTAGAAGCACCACTCTTGGGCAATATTACAATAATATTTTATCAAAACATCTAAAATTTACCACATATGAGAAGGAGCACAGGGGAAGAAAGATGAGAGCGTTTATCATGTAAAGCTGAGTAAATTGAGTTTAAAGTTTGAAACACTTTTATGTGTCTGAGTCACAAAATATTTTTAAATTTTTTCTTCGGCATTCATGACAGGTAAAACCGTATTCAAAGGAGATGTTATACTTGGTTACAAATATTTCCTTGTACTTCTTGTAAGAAACCAGTTTGGTACTCTTTTCTTCCAAACACATTTCATTAAGCTTTTTAACATTAATATCTGACAAGTATACTTAATTGTCTTACAAGTGAAAACTGTAATGGGACTTTTGTTCTTGCAAGGATTGAATGTGCTTAAATGCAATTTTGTACTGTCTCACCGGTTATATCGTGAGCAGAATGTCCAGCGACCTGGAAAACGGAATTTGCTTGGTCAGAAAAAAGTTATGGAAAAGTCAGGAATTTTATTGCAATTGCTGGACATTTCACATATCCACAAAAAAAAAATTACTTTTGTTTACAGTTCAGTAAAAATAACAATGTTTTCCAGTTATTACACACCTCAAATCTACTTAACACAGCTGTCCCAGTTGAGAGTGCTGATCTAAATTCTCAAGGTCATCATGTGATTTTCAAGTTGTCTTTATATCCCTAAAAGTTGAATTATGGTTATGTGCATGCGTGAGCATTGATAACGTTATAGGGGAAAAAAACTATCAAAAAGATCATGTCACACAACAATTACTAAACTGTACTAGTGTAAGCAGTAAGAGGATCTTTTGACGTCTTACTCACTGAAATCTAACTTAGACCACACTACCTGGCATCCTGTTGCTTTAGGCTGATATCTCTAAACACCTCACAGTGAGATAATTTCATGCATGGGAAGGTTATGCGTCAAAAAATAGTATTACAATAAATTGCAAACTTAATAAAAAATACACAGTGATTAAAAAAGTTGAAAATTGGTTCTGAAAAACCTGGAAAAGTCGGGGAACTTTAAATATATTTTGGCTGGACACTGTGGTGAGGCCTGTTTGTATGTTGGCCTATTTGGTCTGGGAAGACCTCTCCATTCTGTGTCATCTGCTGTTGAATTGTGTGTGATTTCATGCAGAGGAATGATTGTCTTGTAGCAAACAGGAATTCCAACCCCTTGGCTGTCCCTTACCACACAGATTTTATGCTTTAAAGAGCTGTAAACTGGGGTGAGATTGCTCAATTTTAGAATGTTTTGTTGCATAACTTTTGAATATGTTAATATTTTCTTCTGTAATGTTGGTAAAAAAGTAAATTATTTTTAAACAATCTAAAACTATTGTTACATTTTTCACATTGTTAACAGTAGGCCAATATTAAAATAACAGTGATCAATCTCACACTTAAAGATGAGGTGAGTTTGACTATGATCATATTATTGCACAAGCTTATTTGTGTTGCCATAAGAAGTGAACATTTTCACCCAGGCAACAATCACTCAAGTAGTTTTTTATTATTAATATTTTAGGTAAATGAGGTGAGAATGATCACACCTGTACCATAATTGTTTAAGGAATATGTCCAGTGCTTATATTGTCTTTAACAATGAAAACATATTTTAATACCAATTCTTGAAATATATATATAGGGTAATTGTTAGAAAAATGTATTTTTACCATAAGTTCTAAAAACATAGTATAGTTAACATTAAATTATGTATAGAATTTATATCAAACATAAAAGATTATCAGCTATTCTCTCTTTTAAAATGTGTATGGGTCTACTTTGCTTTATATTTTAAATTAAATCTTTTTTTTGACATCATTGTTTGCATTAAAACATCTTTTAAAATTTGATGGACCCGCCTCGGTGTGCGTAGTTGGCTAACGCGCTTGTCGTGTTGAGCTCGACTGCTGAGGACGGGGAGATCGAGGTTTGAATCTCGGTCGGATGAACTGGGGGTGGTTTTTCCTAAACAGTTTTCCACTCTCCCTCCATGCAAATGTGGGTTCACTTCCTCTAATTTAACCTTCCCAATTCCTAATCCATTAGAGTAACTAGTACTTAAAGTGTATAACCCGAACGGGTAGTAAGACGCCGTGCTAAATATTATTATTATTAAAATCTGACCCGCCTCGGTGGCATAGTTGGCTAACGTGCTTGTTGTGTTGAGCCAGACTGCTGAGGACGGGGAGATCAAGGTTCGAACCTCGGTCGGGTGAACTGGTGGGTGGTTTTTCCTAAATGGTTTTCCACTCTCCCTCCACGCAAATGCGGGTTCACTTCCTCTAATTCAGCCTTCCCAATTCCTAATTCAATAGAGTAATTAGTACTTAAAGCGTATAACTCGAACGGGTAGTAAGACGTGGTGCTAAATATTATTATCATTATTATTATTATTATTATTATTATTATTTTTATTATTAAAATCTGATCTCTCTTTATTTCAATAAATTTATCATCATACGCGGAATGTCACATAAATTTAAATAAATGGGTTTGTAATAAGGAATGAGATTCAGAAATAAATCCTACTGGTTCTACCTTAGTGACAGCACAGTCTCAGGGGATCTTCAGAACACCCAAATTTTATTTCAACAGACAAATGATGGTCTAATACATCGTGACCGAGAATAATGTTTGAACAAAGAACTGGTAGGACATTTAAAGTAACTTTGGGATAGATGTGCTCCTTGAATGAAAGATATACTTGACAGAAGAACTCAATGATGTATCCTAAAACAATATACTGAACATTGTCGACGAGAGGACTCCACAGTGCAGTGTAAAAATAATTTTTATTTTTGAAAAATTGAAAAAGCCTTTCAATTTTAAACCACTAGAAATGTTTATATTTAAGATTTAACTCAATGTTTATTATATTTGGGTTCACAATCAAGCTTTGACAATCTACAAAAAGAACCATTTAATATCTCGAGGTAAAAAAATATATTTTATAACAATATTACAGACAATTTGAGCAATGGACTCTCTCTCTCTCAGGACCTCTGGGTCATGTTGGACAAAAATGTACCCTTATTGATTAATCTGACTTATTAGACTAAAACTTATTACTAAACAATTTGAACTCCTTAAATCTATATACATTACAGTCAATTTCCTCAATGAGGTGGTTAATAAGAATAATAAATATTGAATAAAGTTATTGCATTTATCGAAGTTATTATACTGGCCCAAAACTGTAAAGTTACGTTCTTGAGTAAATTTTTCTTACAAACAGATTGTTATGTAGTCTGGTGGTAGCTTCTGTTTTGGAGACAGTTACTGTACCTGAACAACTCACATGTATTAGCCGTGGTCTGCTGCTATATTACGTCCCATCAATCCTTAGGTTGATATGCTAGGGTTGTAAAGGTATTCTTGCTAAACTTACTTAAAAAAAACTTTCTTTTTCCTTTTGCTTTCACTCACCTCGTTTTGCTGTTTTTTCCTTTCTATCCTTTTTTGCAACAATCATCCAAAAAATCAACTCCCAAACAAAACAAAACCTCGCTTCTTCTTTCTCTCTCCCCTTCCCCCATTGCTAGAGTCCATTTCTTTCCTCCAAGCATAGTGCGGCCATTATGGGTGCTTCCTTCGACAAAATGCAATTAATTATAATTAATTAATAAGTAGTATGAAACAAAATAAATATTCACCTAAGAATAAATTATAGCTAAATAAAATATAAATTTACAGAATTAAAATTCTTACAGCAGTAATTCTATTTTATATGATATTGACGGCCTTTGGAATTGGAATACGACACACTGTTCCATAGCTGACTCATCTAGAGTGGGATTAGGATTTTCAAGGAGTCTCTGCCTTATTCTGGACTCTGGTGACCCAGCAATTAAAGCATATTTAATACATTCACAACAATTCACTTCTGCAATTACATCTTTAAAGTTACAGTCTTTGATTCGAAGCTTTAAGGATTCCCACAAGATTGTCTTGCCTGCTTGCTGCTTCCTGTTGGCGAGATTGTGGCAAACAAAAACTTCAGTAATGGGTTTTAAAAAGACCCCTTCACAATACACAAATGGCATACTATTCACTTATTTAGTTATAACTAAGTGGTGACACTTGATTGGTAAGAATTCATAATTTTATTTGTTCACTTGATGAGCTAGTATGAAATTCATAAAAGTTTTGTGTCAGTTATTTGATTCATGTTTAGCCACAGAAGATTCAGGAGTCGTTCAGGTCTTATGAGCTTGTATATGCTCAGTTTATAAAGTTAGACTTTGTTAAATATTATTATTAGCACCGCGTCTTACTACCCATTCGGATTATATGCACTTACGCTAATGTGTAATGGTAGGGTGATTGTGAGATGAAATGGAGTACCTACAGTTTAACGTGGAATCTGAACCACGATTGGAGGCCTGTCATTCCCCACATTCACAAGATGTCTTGTCAGAGGTGAAGGAAGGGTTTGGTAATCAGATAAATCTTTGCCGGGACGGAGGATTGAGCCCCGGCCATCAGCATAGAAGTCTGACACCTTACCCCTAGACCGCCAGGTCACCTTTGTTAAATAAATTGAATTAAATAAATCAGAATAACCTGTAGCGTAGGTTTTATCCAACAAGCTATACACATCAACTAAAGATAACAACAAAAGATAATTGGGCAAAGAACAAGCAATATCTACCTGAAAGAAACCAACATTATTATCACAAGAATTGATTAAGAAACATCATGTTTATTTGCTGCTTTGCGGGATGATAGCTTGCTACCAATAACATCTCTCATAAAAGCACTTTCAAGATGGTCCTCTGAGAAATTTCCAAAGCTAGGTACACACAGCGCAATTTCTTGTACAAAATCTGACTACAACGCTTGCATACACATTTACCTCACTACTGTTCACACAGCATATGCGATTGCATACGATATTGTAAGCAATGCGATAGTTTCTTTGTTTTTACTGAAATAATAACAGATAATAAATAACTCATTGACAAATATATTGAGTTTAGTCTTTATATTTATTATAATACAAATATAACTTTAAATTATAACCACTTATATTAATTATTTGATGTCTAATAAATATGTTCTCATACATTCAATTAGTTCAGCTGTGAAAAAATGTGTTATCTATCAATAATAAATGGTATGACACAACCACACAAACTTTTTCACGTTGTGTATCATAGTGCGGAAGATAGGTTTTAAGTGAACTACCCTCAGTTATGTTTTCCTCATACAAACAAACACATCTTATTGATCACAATAAATAATAATAATATTTAGTGCCGCGTCTTACTACCCGTTTGGGTTATATGCTTTAAGTACTAATTACTCTAATAGATTAGGAATTGGGAAGGTTGAATTAGAGGAAGTGAACCCGCATTTACGTGGAGGGAGAGTGGAAAACCATTTAGGAAAAACCACCCTTAGTTCACCCGACTGAGATTCGAACCTCGATCTCCCTGTCCTCAATGGTTGAGCTCAACACGACAAGCGCGTTAGCCAACTACGCCACCGAGGCGGGTATCACAATAAACACTTAAACACTTTTTATATAGCAATTTTTAATAAAGTTCAATTATATTTAACAAAATTCAAATTTGATTATTTTTCAACTACCCTAAATTTATTTATTTTTAAAAATGTGTTGACATAGACACCTCATACAAGTCAAGGATATGTTTAAAGAGAGACCTCACACAAGAGTCAAACTGTTGTCCTAACTGTTACTGAATGGCTGGCTGGTTTGGGATAGCCATCTTTTGCAATATCTGTATCGCATAGAATGGTTTGATACTTCATGTGAAAGAAATTGGTCCATTCACCCACAACAGAGAATCTCACACCTTGTTTGATACATGATGCCGAGTTGTTCCGGCTGATTCCCATTAAGTCCGATTACAATCGATTTCCTTTGTCTATCTCCACTTTTCTTTTAGTTATTAAAGAGAGGATATATGTACGCAACAAAACACATTCTTACAAAGCTATTTTCTCTTCTTCTCTAACGAGAGGTTGTTCACCTATGCACACTCAGTTCAATCAAGTTAAGATTGAGAATAAGTAGGCTTGGATGTCATCTTTCTTTTGTCTCTTAATATTTCAAGTATCTGAAACAGTTGTGGTAACACTGATAACAATTTAGGAACCAATTTCAAATTAACTAGTGAGATTGCTTCAATAGCTTTATCTATTACTTGCATGGTTCTTTTGTTTATAATTTTAACTAGACATTGGGAGCCAGCAGGTAATTTACTAGATTGGACAGCAACAATACACATTTATTACAATAAAACAACTTTTTATGTAATATTTTATCATAAGCTATAATTCATACAATATTCGCTTACAGTTTCAGAGTATCTCATGTTTCTAACTCGAGCGCAACATGAATCTGAACAAGGCGATAGTACCCATCATGTTGGGACTTACACTCTCTGGAGTCAGCGCAGCTTTGGTCTACTTAATCTTCAGAAAGGTAAGTTTAACTTCTACTCCACCCTGTTCGTTTAACAAATACAGTATTATACAACCCATATGGGTTTTATGGCTTATGGGGAAAGAACGCAACACATTTGATATTTGTCATGAAAACATGGATATATTTTAAAACATTAATGCTATAGTTAGAATTAACAAAATTTAAGTAAGAATATTTAATTACTATATTGGTCTAAATTACAATACAAAACATATACAATGTGAAAAGCTCAATACATTTATCCCTTGCTTGTCATAGTAGGCGACTAAATGAAAAAGCTTCTGCACAGGACATTCATTCTTGTTGTCGATGACCTTGGCAACATACATGGCTTCACTTGGACAGTTATTGGATTGCACTTGAGCTCCGTCATGAAAGTGCGCTGATTGTAATATCTTAATAGAAGGGCCTTTATGTATGAAAATAACTGGTTACCCTACTTCAAGAAAATATCGATTACATTCATGAGGGTTCAGGACATAAAATTAGCACTTTCCTGCGTCCACTTGCTGTGATGACCTCTCTTCTGGTGCTATACATGTGAAGGTTGCCACGTCTAACGTTGAATGGAGCCCTTCGTTGGGAGAGTTAACAGGGCCTTATATGGTAGTACCATCTGGGATCACCCTGGGTCTTCGATATGAGTACTGTGCAGGTTGTCCTCAAAAAAGGTATGGCCAAAAATATTTTCAAAACTTGACATCTTACTATCTGCTAGCACCGTAAGGCCGTCCACTCCTATTTAGCAGAAAATAAAGGAAGTGGCCCCAAACTCGCTTCCTGGTAATGTCTTGAGTGGAGGACAGTGAAAACCTTAATCTTGTCAGCCCATTTATTCTCGAAAGAGTGTTAAATGGTGCAGCAAAATGGGATGTATCGGTAAGAAAACCATGCAATGGCACAATATTGATCTAGACTACAACTGACATTTAGTCATCAACATAATACCTTTATCTGAAATACTGTTGAGCAACTTGGCTCATTTACAGTTGAATGTAAACAGGATTCTCATGATACATCATGTAAATCTCCTGAGTTCTGCGTCAACTGCAAGGGTCCGCACTCTGCCTAGTCTTGGACCTGTCCAAAATATAGAGCATTGAAGAAAGTCCTGGAGATTCAATTTGAAAAGATGATGTTTCATGCCCAGGCACGCAAGGAATATGTATCCAGTCAGGCTCCAGTATTTCATTCAGACCTCTTACATTATTATTATTAGCACCGCGTCTTACTCCCCGTTCGGGTTATACGCACTTACGCTAATGTGTAATGGTAGTGTGAATATGAGATGAAATGAAGGACCTACAGTTTAACGTGGAATCCGAACCATGGTGGAGGCCTGGCATCAGACCTCTTACAGCCAGATTGTTAGCCATAACATAAATTGCCCCGACTGCCATTGAACAGTTAATCACTCTTAAAACCCCTACGCGACCTATGCCATTAGTCTCTACTCAAGACATTCATAGTCATACCGTGCCAACTACGGTGGCGCCAAAATTTGTACGCGGCGCAACCATTTCACAAAGGTCATATACACCACCAATATCCCTGAGAAACACTCCTCGAGAGCCATCCCTGAGTCGTCCTTGAGGAACCTCCTCGAAAACATTCCAGAGTTCTCCTTGGTGAACACCCCCGACTCCTCGGGGAACTGAATTACCTGCAGCTGTTGTACAAGCCACCCACTCTTGCCTCTGCGACTCAGAGGCTGAGATGGGGGTGGAACAGGTTAGGCCACAGAGGTGAGTCCCACTGGTGCTTCAAAGAAAGTCCTGTGAGATACTTCCAGAACTAAGTCAAATAAAAAGGCGCTGAAGGCCGTAGCTAAGACTTTGTGCAAGGAAGCAGCACCCCGGTTTCTACTGGAGAAGTAAAAGTCTCTCCTTAAGCAAGAGGTCCAAGAGATATTCAGGAAGGCAATATGATGTGCTTGATAGTGAAGATGATGTTGTTTATTTCTGGAATACTGTTCAAGTTGTTCATTACAAGATTCAATTTGTGTGATGCACGATGAAAAAAACATTGCTTTCTCATACTGTCTATTGTTTTTGCAATAGTGGTGGCGTCACGGGCAGGGAGCTCCACAAAACCCACAACATCCTCCCCATAATGCACCACATGTTCACCAAATACCATAATAGTGCTATCATTTTAGAATAATTTACATTTACATTTATTATTATTTAAAAAGATGTACAAAAAAAAGTACTTTTTTTACAAATTTTCAAATTACTGATAACAAATATGGTTCATTTCCTATGAGAAATTTTATTTTTGAGTTTGCGAATGGTAAAATGAACACATTGTAAAATGTCATTCATTATACAGGCCGATCAAAAGAAGAGCTTAATAAAAGCATTTTTTTGTGGTATGTGTTGCCATGTATTCAAGAGATCCCATAACTGAAGAATTCCAAAATCATTTATGTCCAGAAATAAATTTCCCTGCCAACATTCTATTTATACTTTTAGCTAGTTATTTTTATTTATTTAATGGATTTAGGGGGGGGGTCAGCTGCCCCCCTGGCTACACCCATGTCCCAAAATGACTATATATAAATATTTAAAAAAAGAAGAAGAAAACTATGTACAGTAAGCCAATTAAGTTACCAACAACTTTTACACAGTATAGATGAATTTCAAAAATCCTATTGTCCATTCTAAAATTTACATCACAATAGAATTACAGCCTGTGTTTTATTATCTTTCTTTTCTCGCCTTTGCGAGTGTAAAATCTATGTTTGAGTCAAATACTAGGTAGATAAATCAACAAAATGGCATTTTAACTTAATTGCATTGATTTTAGACTAAAAAATAATTTAGCACCACACCTTTCTACCTGTTTGAGTTATACGCTTATATACTAATTATTCTAATGGTTTTAGAGATTAGGAAGGTTATATTTAGAAGTATATCCACATTGGCATGGAGGGAGAGTGGAAAACCATTTTGGAAAAAAAACAACAGTAGGGGCTTACACTTGACTGAGATTTGAACCTCAAGCTCCCCATCATCAGCAGTCTAATCCTAATTTTTTTTTATAATAAAAATAAAAAAGGAATCAAATGTGAACTTTTGTGTGACATAATGGAACAATATAAAGTGTGAAATATGATGTCTAGAACGATGAAGACCTGGATGAGAAGTATCTAGCCATCAAGACGTCGAGGCCCGCTCTCATCGAGGTGCACATCCCCAAGGACTGTGTCGGAGTTATAATCGGGAGAGGAGGGAGCAACATCAAGAGCATCCAGGACCAAACCAACACCAAGATATACTTCAAAGATGAGCGTGAGTGGACCAGGGTTGCCAAAATGTTAATTTTCTTTTGTGCTTTAATTAAAGATGTTATGTATATGTTATCTTATTTGAACCAATATTCAAATATATTAATTATTTGAGATCCAGTGAAACATATTCTAATTTTAATAGAGTGAGGAAAGGGCTAATAAGAGACATAATAAAGGAAAACAATAACGCAACAATGTAATTCTTGGTAACAATACTTTTATAATCTAGCAGGTTTTTTAAAAAAATATTGTTTGTGTAGAAGGAATAAAAAGCGAGAGAGGAAGGTACAAATTACTAGAAAGCCAGCTGCAGAATTTATTTGTTGCTTTCTTTACTTGAATATATTAGTGCATTAACCGCTAAGCAGTGAAGCTTGAAGACAAAGCTATGTATGCAAAATATAATAGTTGGACAAACTTACACAACAGCTTATATATATATATATTTTAAAGATAGATCAGCAGTTACCCAGATAGTTGCATGGTCCAAGGCAGCGGTTGGCAACCTATGGCCTGTCAACTGATTTTATCTGGCCATCAAAAGACTTAGCAAACAATTATGTTCATAAAAATAGATTGATAACTAATTTTTAAGCACCTTTTCAGGTTATACGCATATGTACTAATTACGTTAATGGGTTAGGGATAAGGAAGGTTACATTTACAGGACGTGTACCCACATTTGAATGAAGAGAGAAGGAAACCATATAGGAAAACCCACTCTTAATCCACCGGCCCGGGATCGAACCACGATTTCACTGTCATTGGCAGTCTAATCTATTGTGAATGTGACACCTTAAACCAAGCGGCCACCAAAGCAAGTAGTAACTTATTACTATGAGAAATATTAAGTTGAAATTTATTTTAAACTGGTTCACCAAACTTTTTCACCCATGCTGTCCGCGATATCAGAAAAGCTACTAACCCATGGTTCAAGACATCACACAATAGACTGGACTGCAGATGACGAAGAGATCGATGTGCAACTCCCAGTTGGTTGAACTAATGTTTTTTTTTTTTCTGAATGGGTTTCTCCTCCATATACATACGAGTACATTTATACTAAATTCGAAATGAACGAGCGGACCAGGCAGGTCAGGGTGTCATATTTTTAGACCTAAAGGGTTATGTTCGGCGTGGGGTCTTACGCACCTGGCACGAGCAGTGGGTCTCGACCCCTGCTCAGAACAAGCTGCGGTCCATCAGGGACGGTGTATCGCGGTGGCCCTCTTCTATACGAAAGTCTAGAAGAGAGGAGGTCATCGTGACGAGGCTCCGCGTCGGGCATACTTCATTGACCCATGGTTTTTTATTGAGAGGGGATCCACCTCCAGTGTGTGAATTTTGTGATGCTCCCCTTAGTGTGTACCACATTTTGGTGGAGTGTCGCAAATATGGCCCTATTCGCCTGGCCCTTAATTTTAAAGGTGACATTCGTTTTTTATTACGCGACAGCGCTGAAGGAGTTATTTGTTTACTCCATTTTATACGCCAGGCAAATCTTTTTAGTGCCATTTGAGTCACTTTTATAAAGTGACTCATCTGGGTTTATCTCATATTGATACCTTTTTTAAACATTTTAGTATACTTTAATGTGTTGTTTTGTCTTTTTAACCAGCTTAGTACACTTTTAACATGTTTTTTTAACAAACTATTATCTTAACATGTTAGTCTTGTCTTTTTAACTAATGTGTTTGTTTTGTCTTTTTATTGGCGTGATACACCTGTGGTTTTTTTTAGCAGGTGTTTCACCCAATTTTTACTCTGAGCCCATTTGAGTACCCGTATAGTGTGTCCCAAATGGTTTTTTTCCCTCATATTTATAACTATTCGTTTTATATTGTATATTTACATTTTGTCTTGACCTTTCCATAGAAACAGGTGAATATTCTGACTCTCCTATGGAGATTTTACTATGTATGTTTATTATGTTAAGGCCCTAATGACCCCACTGTGTCGATGGGCCTCTAAACACCAATACTAATAATAATAATAATAATAATATACTAAATTCTACCGTCCTCATTCCTAAATTCCTAACCCATTAGTAGATACACTGTTTTTAGCATGATTAATTAGTAAACATATCATTTTGGTTTTGGAAAATCGTGTTTTGTAGCATTTATATTTTAAAATTTAGCATTATGTAGCAAAGTGACAGACATATAGGTTTAGGTATATAAAGACAACTTCCGTTTTCAGATACTGGCGTACAGCAGGGTGATCTAGTTTTTGTAGAAGAATGTTTGCTTTCAAACCAATTCTCACAGTATCACTTATGAAATCAGTCTTTTTAGTCTTGACTTTCTTCGCCTTCTGGTTCATTTCTAAAATTGTTCTTTGTTGTATGCTGCAGCCAGCAAACCCTGCCCTGCGTCCAATGATTTATTTGTAACGTGCCTGCTACAAAGGACATGTTTCTTCAGAGTATCCAGTTATTCCCACTCAAGACGACTCGTACATACACCACACATTAAAATACTTGAATCACTCACATGAAAATGGTCAGTTTTAAAATAACGTCAGCATGTGTGCAATAATGTGAAAACATGACTGTACACGATCAAGTAACCACCAGAAGAATGCAGTGATTGTCCTCTATAGGCAGTAGACACCATCACAAGCTCACTTGCAAGGGCTCGGTGTGGGAGGGAGGGGGTGAAGCCAGAGGAGGATGCACAGGGGGGATTGACTTTTAGCACTTTATCATTTGATCGGCTCATAACAATGGAAAAATACCAAGAAATACCAATCTGAAGCACTTTGAATGTGTGTCCCAGGATGACCAGTATTAAAAAATGTTAAATCTACCCAATTGTCCCAATTTACAGATTACTTCACTTATAAAGGCATTTATCGCGAAAACAGTCGTCTATTTCTTTATATCACGAATTTTAAAAAAACCTTATTTTGATGACTTTTAATTTTTATCACTTTTATCGCTAAAATGAAAAAAAAACATTGTATCCACCCATTAGTGTAAATATGTGATTAGCCTGAACAAGTGGTAAGACGTGGTACGCATTCCCCCTCCAAAAAAAAAAAAAAAGCTTGGTAGTTTTTGTTTGGGGTCATAATAAACCTTTCATTTTTATTTTTTTTACAAAATAGTTTACTGGCTAAGAATTAATCAAATTTTAATGAATCATATTTTCAAAAATT
Organism: Timema shepardi; assembly: GCA_902151425.1. Taxonomy (NCBI): domain Eukaryota; kingdom Metazoa; phylum Arthropoda; class Insecta; order Phasmatodea; family Timematidae; genus Timema; species Timema shepardi. The sequence continues at coordinate 49,259 of CABFVX010003876.1, read as the reverse complement.
TTCACTTACACCTCAATTTTCATCATAATTCAAGTAATGTGTTTACCTCCTTGGTCTAGGAGTAAAGTGCCGGCCTCAAGACCTGATATTTTTGGGTTCAAACCCAGCCGAGGTCAGCGAATTTTTCTTTTAGCGATAAAAATCTATTGCAAAAGCTCCCTCGGAGGGGAAGTAAAGCCGTCAGTCCCATGCAGATTGTGACATGTAAAAGAATCCTGGAAGGTATGTGAAAAGACTTGGCAAAATTGATAGGCTCTTTTGTGCTCGCTCCTAGAAACTCGATGTGAAAGGCAATGGGGAACCATCACACTTCCTGAACTACCCTAATACAGGAGGGAACCATCACACTTCCTGAACTACCTCTAATACAGGAGGGAACCATCACACTTACTGAACTACCCTAATACAGGAGGGAACCATCACACTTCCTGAACTTCCCTAATACAGGGTATTTCTACCAGATAAAGGCACAAAATACTTTTCCCCAGTTCACAAGTCCTTATTTGCTTTATTACCACATGTCTGGAAGACCAGGGAATTTCCTGTATCTAGGAGAAGTTAAGGAATTCCCCCCAAAAAAAGTTTAAAATTTAAATATATTTTAAAAGTCAAATTTTCCTACAGTTTTATTAATGACTTTTTTCCAGTGTATCCTCAGGAAATACAACATTTTTTACATATAACTGTTAGGTAATATTAATACTAAAAATGGTGCTAACCCAAACTTTACTTGCAGGATGAGACTAAGTAGGTTTTACAAATATAAGATATTAATGTGTATGTGAAAACAGCATACCTACCTACCCACTCCATCCACTGCTGTGGCCAAATAAACTGCCTGTCACAACAAACTCAATTTATTTATTAATTATTTTCTTGTTCAAGGTTTGATAAACATAAATACAACATATGTTATCAGTATCTGTGCTAGCACATAATATATCACTATACCAGTTTCAGAAGTGGAAGGTCTGTGTCTGCAATCTCTTCACCATGTCTTAGGTTAAAGTGATTTGAAGTTATATTCCAACTATATTATAGACTTATCACTGGAGACATAAAGGTGCAAAATTTGCAAGGAAATAAGTTTGATAAATACAATTTTTTTGTATGTAAGAAGGTACTGGAAAGGAGGATAGGAACAGATAAAAAGGAACGAACACAATACAAACACTTTGTGGTAATGATGTACATATGCTATTTATTTGGGCTACGTGTAGTCTAATATGTGGTGTACTGTTGGCAAATGTGCACGTGTCTACCTTGTTTCAGTGGAGACAGATGAATTCAGAGTGTGTGCGATACGAGGAACTGCTGATTCTGCTCAAGTAGCAGAGTTCATGATCCGAGACCTAATACTGAACCAGCCCCTCATTGAGACCGTGGAGATAAAGATTCCACAGGTACCAACTCGGTTCATACACTCATTATATCTCTCTATATGTATCATAAAATGGCCACATGAATTAAAATTTCTAAAATTAAAGCACATTACTATGATTTGATGTTGCTACAAATGTTGTCATTTGGAACAGAAAGCTATATTCCCAGGGAATACATTCATGTGAGTGTGGCTATTGATTGGGAGCATGTTAGGCTCGGAGGACACACCGACAACCTTGGTCGGGGAAAGGTCTTTTTGTGTGTCCCATTGGGCTACCAGTAAGCCGTGGACTGCATGAGAGTGTCCTGCCAGACAGCGGGTATATGGATCGCACAAAAAACTATGTTTGACTACAATACATGATTAGTTATTTTTCTATGAGCTTTGTCAGCCCAAGGCCCAAGGAGAAAATTTAATCGCTCTAGCTAGGGTTCAACATGTCAAGTATACTGTACCAATACAAACCTTCTATTAAAAAGTGCCTATGTAATGATAGAGATGTCATGATTTCTGTTTTCTTTGATTCCTATTCTTAAAATTTTAACATCAACTTTTTAATCTTCTACATTTACAATTTAAATGTTTTTCCATGCATTCAATATCACATTATAAATATTCATTTTTATATTGTATTGGAATGATTTACGGAAGAATTTAAAAAATGTGAAAATTGTAAATATTAAAAATACACTAAAATACTCCCATGTTTGTTTTGTGTAAGATCACTCTAATGTGCCCTGGGATGGGGCTTGGAATAGTCCCGTAGTGTCCCGTGCTCGTCGTAAGAGGTGATTTAATGGAGAAACTTCTGTACAGGATGTACCTCGTGGAGGACAAAGCTATCCTATATCTTTCATTTCACCTCCTTTTATTCTTCCTTCTCCCTTTTTTTTCCTTACTTCTCCCTTTCTTTGTTCTTTCCTTAATTATTTCTTCCCTTTCCTTACTGTTCAGTTATGTGCAGAAAAGTCTCTAGAGCCCCCCAACCTTCTGCTGATGTCCTTGGCAACATACACGGCTTCTCTTGGGCATTAATTAGATACCACTGCATTTGAGCTTCATCATGAAAGTGTACGGGTTGCATCATTTTAGTAGAAGGGACTTGCGGTCTTTCCAATCCTCAAACGCTGTGGGATGAGTACAAACAGTACATGGTGGAAGATATTTTGCAGTGGCTACAGCAAGTACATGCAGATATGACTTAATGAGCACATCTACTACGAAGCGAACAAAAATTGAAAACAAGGTTATGACAATGACGGGGACGAAGCTTCAAGATTTTGGAATGGTAAGCCCTCGATGATCAAATTAAAATGACTTAAACGATGAAATTACTCGGGAATTAAACTATTATTTCACAGCATTGCAACAGAAAGAAACCGAATTAGTTCCTCGGTTGCTTTCAGAACAAAGTCACGTATTTCAACAGGTGTTACATCAAGTAGAGTCAGGGAATGGTGCATTCCTCTTTCTCGACGCCCCCGGAGGAACCGGGAAAACATTTTTGATGCAATTTCAGCAAAAATAGCTCTCGAGGTATGATGCTACGACAATGTAAACTTCTAGTGTGGGACGAAAGTACAATGTCCCACAAAAAAGCTATACAGGCGTTAAACCGAACTCTTCAGGACTTGCGAGACAGTACGGATATTATGGGAGGAATGGTAGTTTTACTGGCTGGTGACTTCCGACAAACTCTACCGGTGATCCAGAGGGGCACACATGAAGATGGAATCAAAGCCTGTCTCAAGTCATCAAGATTTTGGGCAAAAATTAAAAAATTCAGCCTAACAATGAATATGAGAGTCCACCTTTATAATGACTTAGATTCAGGACATTACACAGAGACACTATTGAAAATTGGCGATGGACGTTTGGACACGGATGCTGAAGGTTGTATTTTACTTACAGGGGAATTCTGTAATTTGGTGGAAAATGATGTGGAGCTCATTGCTAAAGTTTACTCAGACTTACAACTAAATTTTAATTGTCATCACAGGTTGTGTGCAAGAGCAATTCTTGCACCAAAAAATGAAATCGTTAACAAAATCAACACTGACATTTTGAAAGAGGTGCAGGGAGAAATAAAGGACTATTTGTGGATAGATACAATCATGAAAACAGAACAGAGCACTTCATATCTCGCTGAGTTTTTAAATTCTCTGGAGCTATCGGGCTATCCTCGCATAAACTACAATTGAAATTAGGTGTACCAGTTATGCTTATGCGAAATTTAGATGCACCCTGTTTATATAATGGGATGAGGCTTCGGATTACACAATTAGGGCAAAATATAATCTGTGCCACCATTTTAACAGGTGTGGTAAAAGGGGAAAGTGTAATCATACCGCGAATCCCAATAATCCCCACTGACCTACCATTTCAATTCCAAAGACTCCAGTTTCCAATCAAACTTAGTTTTGCTATTACTATTAACAAAGCGCAAGGGCAAACATTGCAGGTAGCAGGAGTGCATTTGGAAAATCCATGTTTTTCCCATGGCCAGCTATATGTAGCATGTTCGCGTGTGTCCAATGCCCAGAATTTGTATGTATTTGCGCCAAATGGAGGGACATACAACATAGTATATAGGAGTGTCTCCTAAAATAATTATCTATTCTGTTTCCATGATTGCAACGGCCAAGAACAAGCGGAGTAAATAAGGGATGTTAATTAACTGTAGGTAAAATTTAAGATGGAGTGGGATCTTCAATTCGTGGCAAGGCATAACCTATGACTACTGACTAACACTCCGCTACTTCTTTTCTACTCCTAAACTTAATCCTTATTTATATTGTGTAGTTTGTATGTTTCTTTATCTCTACCTGTATTGACCGACAACATGAATTTATTGACAAAATAAACATTAACGCGAGCGAAGCCGCAGGCAAAAGCTAGTATTTGATAATTTGTTGTTTCATCTCACTCCTCTTTCTTATTACAATCTCTCTCCCTATTTGTTATTCGGGCAGATATACTTCAAGTGTTTGTGACTATTAACAACAATAGGTAACTTACACAATATACGCATGAGGTCTTACAATCCAACTTATTTTATAAAATGTCATAACAGGTGCGACCATTGCTATGTACATTTGCTTATAAGGTTCTCTCATATACATTTATTATGCAAAAATATATTTCTCATAATTACTCTTAGCCTTAGTCCAGTCTGAGCCATCTTGGTGTGCTCTGGGGCAACCAGTTCCAAGAGCTCACTCGGTATTATTGGAACTTGGCCGGTAAGGAGGAGACTGGCGCTTGACAATTCTTTGTAATGGAAATGGAAATTGTCATAAATAAAGTGGGCAGGAAATAATGAGAGCCATAATGTTTTTTGATAGTTTGATGGTGTGGGGGAGAAGAAATAGAAAGTACAGGAACAGCTACATAAATGAAATGAATAAAATGGAAGAGTGTGGAATTAAATTTATCGTGGCAAATTGTGAGGCCTTGTAAAGCTATAAAGTTGGATGTTAAAACGCTGAGAAAGCTGCAGGATGTAAAATATGGGATAAGCATGATTGAAGCAAAGAGTGGGAGTATAGAGGATCTAATAAGAAGAGGGCAGCAGGGAGAGATGTTCTATAGGTGTGTAAGAGACCTGCTATGGAAAATATAAGTGCCCTTGAAGTGTAAGGAAGTGCTGTATAAAGTGTACTTTGCATCCATAGAAACATGAGCATTGAATGCAATAAAAACATCCATGGGGATGAAGTTTTGTGTAAAGTATGTTAGCTGTAACAAGGAGAAACAGGACTAGGAATTAAATTCGCATAAGAGTGGGGGGTTCAAGGATAAGATGTTATGGTCATGTAATGAGGACGGAAAAGTAGAAAATACCAAAGAGAATGATGGAGATGAAGTGTGTGGGAGAAAGACTGCAAAGGAGAGATTGGAGTAGAGGATAACAGAAAATATGCAAGTGAGTGGAGATAAGGAAGATTGATGGAAAGAAAGAGGAAGATGGAGGCATTTTACTAAACTGACCCGGCCACTACCTTTGTACACTATCCTAATTTATAAGAATACAACATATCCAGGATATTTTAACTGACGTTTGTTTTTTCAGAGAGCAGTGGGCAGAATTATCGGCAAGGGGGGTGAAACTATCCGAAGCATCAGTCGAGCTTCCAATGCCAAGATTACCGTGGAAAATATCAGCCAGACAGATGACAAAGCTTGTAAGTATTATACACTTAACCAGTTACACTACAAAATTATACCTACTTAAATTATTCTCTGTGGTCAAATTTTACAAGATAAGAGCATTCTGATCCCTTCTGTCATGTTATTTGTTTTGAATCTGACTGTTCCATTTTCAAAATGGATAACATTTCTCATTGTTGTAATCTTGCTTGCTATCACGGAATGTAAAACTCAAAATATACAAAAGAATAATTTTACCGGTTGTTCTTTATGAGTGTGAAACATGGTCTCTTATTCTATATGACATACACAAATTAGGCTGCTCGTAAACAAGGTGCTTGGGAAGATATTTGGTCCGAAAAGAGATGAGGCTACTGGGAGTGGAGGAGTCTATATAATGATGAGGTACTCATCACAAGACAACATTAGGATATCATATTTTGAAAATTGAAAAATGACACCTGGACACGGGAATCGAACCCGGGACCTTCGGCTTAGTACGCCAATGCTCTTACCACTGAGCTATCCAGGATTCGTCCCGTGCCCATGGTCATTCTTCACTCATAGTTTAAGGCAGAGTCTAAGATGGACGTGTGGAAGTCGTCAGCTTATAAACATGTGATTATATAAGATCACAGCCATCAGACAACGCAGCCATTAGCGACTCGGTAGTTGGCATTTTTGCAGCCATTCGACAATTATTTATATATATATATGTATATAATTGTACAGGGTTTGCATATTAATGAAACAAATAGCCGAAACTATTGTTAATGCATTTTAGTGGGGATTGTCCCTCATAGATATCATGATATCATGATATGATATCTATGAGGGACAATCCCCACTAAAATGCATTAACAATAGTTTCGGCTATTTGTTTCATTAACATTAGGATAATCAAGTTTCTTAGATTCCGGTGTGCAGGACATGCAGCGTGAATGGGAGAATCTAGAACCGTGCCCATGGTGTTAACTGGCAAACTCATTGGGAAGAGACCATTGAGAAGAGACCATTGAGAAGACCAAGGTGCAGATGGGAGGATAACATTAGAATAGAATGGACCTGGGGGAGATGGATTGCAATAAGTTACTGTAATGCAACCCATCAATGATCCAATCTCAGTACTTCATATTCAAGCTAATAGATGGGGCTACCAGTTTAATGCTATACCATGGCCATGAATCAAGTAATAAATTAGAAAATAGTTGAGTAGCGAAAATATGTGTCGAATGAGAGTGTATGAATAGAAAAATGGGTTTCAGGCCTATGTAGATTGCTATGCTAAACATGCACCAGAGGATGGGTTGATCACTTTTTCAAAAATTATCATATGGAGAGAGAAAACAGCTTGTTGGACACTTAGACAAATACTTTGCACCAGTTTTTGACAATCTTTATCTACTTTAGTATGTTAAAAGTTTGAAAGAGCAGAAATTATCAAACGATTTTGTGTATTAAGAAAAGGTTTAAAAAAAAGTCCCCAAAATTGACTGAAATTTAAAAATATTGGGAGGTCAGGAATCAAATCTTGTCATGAAATTTTTTAATTTTTTTTAAGTGGTTATTTCACCATACTTCCACACAAATGAAACAAAATTTTCTCTAAATATTTTAACTTCCTCATTCTTATCTCATTGTACAACTCAATAAGGAAAACCTCTTTTCGCTTTATGAGGCAATTGCATTATATTTGTAAGAAGATATAGGAAAGGTGGATAGAAACATATAAAAGGGAGACAAACACAATATGGCCTTTACAATGAAAAGAAGAACAGTTCACACTTTACACTGCTACCATTGGACAAAGAGGTAATGGATGTCTCTTAAAGAATGAAACCTAGGTTGGGGGATTGGGCGGTGACGATCAATTTTCTTTAAGAGGCAGCTATTACCTCTTTGTCCATTGGCAGCAGTGTAAAGTGTGAACTGTGTTCTTCTTTTCATTGTAAAAGCCATATTGTGTTTGTTCCTTTTATATGTTTGTATCCACCTTTCCTGTACCTTCTTCCAAATATAATGCATTTATCTCATTGTATAAATATGCTGATCACCAGAGGGCTTTTAGACTCAGTAAACAAAAAATAAGAATCTTACAGTGATTATTTTGTATATATTTATTAATTATTCCTTAACATAGGGAAAAAAACACCAAAATAATGTATTTAATTAACATTAAAAGTAGAGTAGCATTGTGACCATTAAAATAGTTTCTTTGTGAAACACTCCTAGGCCTTCCATAGGTTACTTCTTTTGTGTGCTACTCAGCTGTGGAATAAAATGGAAGATTGATTCATTTAGCAGTTGCTACATCTCGAGTATGGAACTTTGGTGCGCTTTGTGCTCTTTAGTGCTATTTAGGATGAACCAGGATGTAGGGGAAGATATGTAAATGGCAGGTTGTTTCCTGGAAGTTTCTTGTTTGGATAGGGCTCTATTTATTAGATTCTTAACTTTGTTCTTAAATTATGATTTAAGAATGACACTGAGTACGGGACAGTTACTAGATAGATCAGTGGTAGAGCATTGGGGCGCCATGACAAGGGTCTCAGGCTCGAGTTCCGTGTCCAGGTGTCGTTTTCAAATTTACAACTGTGATACTTTATATGGGTACATCTGTAACTAAAAGATAATCTTCACTAGTAATCTACAATCAGTTGTATGAGTGTTTGATTCCTCCAGGTTAACTAAATGTTTAAGGTATCCTCAGACTGTACATATGGCCCCTCCCTGGTAGTCAGGTTATAGCGATGAGGGGTAATGTTTTACATGAGAACTATAACTTTATATTGGAAGGAGACTTCATAGATATTTGGTAGCTTGGTTTAGTTTATTAATGAAATATTCTAGGATCGGTTATATATATATATATATTTTTAGACACTGCAAATTAAATCTAATTTTTTTAGTCACTTTTTGTGGTCACCAAAATAACTATTTCCTCAGTATTTTGGGTTTTAAAAGTGTTAAAACCCTAGTATCTAAAGTTGGTTTTTATAATTAGTTTGTTATTTGAAAACTGGAAACTCATATAGCCACAATGCTGAAAATAAAATTATTACAATTGTGTTTACATCTTACTGTATTTAACCAAAAATATGGATAGAAATCATACAGTAATACATAAGCGAGTATTATTGAAAGCTTTTGATAACTTTTTAGATGAACATTATAACAATAAACCCATTAAGACATATTTCTAGAATGCCAAATTTTAGTGACTTTCACTTAATGTTGGAGGTCGAAGGTGGGCTTCTTATAAAAATCAGGGTTTGCATTTATTTTCAAAATTTTATTACACTTAAGAAATAGGTTTTTCCAAATTAAGCATCGCATCTGAGTGTAATTGACATTATGTTGTTATATGTACAGTCATGGACCGCCGGGTCATCATAAAGGGATCGGTGGATCAGATTTCCTTGGCAAAGTCCATGATTGAGGAGAAGGTCGAGGAGGATTCCGAGGAGCGCAGAAATATTGAGAGAAGCATGGCCAGCAGATCCCCGAGACAACACCCCAACAAACAATACCTCACATCTGCGGCACAGGAGGAGGTCGGTACACCACACAGTTACTAATAATTATTAGAGGTGTGATGCTTGAATTCTATGGTATTTGAGAGATTCAAGATTCGTAAACATGTCAAAGAAGGAACATCTCCTAAGATTCAAAAACAATGCATAACTGTGAACGTGTAAAGGACTTGGTAGTATAGAAAGTGTAAGAAGAAATGAAGAGAGAAGTTTGTTTGATCTTATCCCATCCTGACTTAATTATCCTTTTAGGTATGTTTCCTTCACTCTCACTTTACATTATTATTATTATTATCAGGGGTCTGCGAGCTCGGTTTCTTTCATTTGATTCGAGTTTGGTGTTTCTAAAAGCTCCCGAGTTTGAGTCGAGTTTGAATATATTCATAGTTTTAAAATGTTAAGAGGATATATTAGTTTATTTTAAATGTAAATAGGTGGTATCATATCTTTAAAATTTCAAATTTAGAAAATCTACTAAAACACATGTTCTTAAGATATGAAGGACACTCATTTTTATAAATGTAAATACTTTTAGAAAAAAAAGTTAACGAATGAAAATGTGGGTTTTTAAATTAGAAATAACACTTAAAACACACAATTTAAAAATAATAACACTCCAAAAAAATATAGGGCCTAATAGAAAAAATAATTAAGGACATTAAAATTATTCTAACAGTTATAAAAAAAAAGTAATAAAATTAATAATTGCCTGATGCCTTGGGAATGTACAATAAGATAGTGTAGAAAGTAGAAACACTGTACAATAATATAAGCTAAGTGTGAAGGAAGTCAACCTTAAATGATAGGTTAGGCTTAGATAGAAAAAAACACTTCTCTCTTCATTTCTTCAGACACTTTTACACTTATCATTTCTTCAAAACTTCCACAGTTGCACATTGTTTGGAATTTTCATAAATATTACTTTTTCATTAATGTCTCTTCTTAAGAAAAATAAATATTTCTGAAAATTAAAAACAATGTGTAACTGTGGAAGTTTGAAGAAGTGGGAAGTGTAAAAATGTAAGAAGAAATAGAGAAGTGTGTTTATTTATATCTAGGCCTAACCTAACTATCCTTTCAGGTTGGCTTCCTTCACTATCACTTACATTATTGTTGAGTGTTTCTACACTGTCTTGGTAAAAAGTTAATCAAAATGATATTTTAATAAGCTAATATCTCCCCCAAATATGCTTTATTAACTTAATTTACCCTATAAGAAAACGTAAGAATCACACATAAACAGTTAGAAATTTGAAGTGTTTCATATTTTGTTTATTATTCCTTAGTGTAATCATGTATGATCATGTCTTCAGTTTCATTCCCATTCCTCTATGCGCAGTTGAACTTGCGCATTGTACAGGTTCTCATTATACAATATTTTATTGAGAAATTTTCTTCAATTCAATATTTAATGCTTATAAAAGTTGATGCTCATACTTTAATATTAAAAATAATATGTCTAAAATAATATTTCTACCAAACAATATGAAATATTAAGTGCTTTTTTTTTAATATAAATGTGGTAAGTTTGGTAAAATATGTATTTCAATAAATAAGATCAACATTGGTTTTAGACAGCTTAACCAACATAATTCTATAACTAAATAGTAACTAAACTAGTGCTAGTTTTGTAGCTAAACATATTAATTTATACTAGCTTTAAATTACTTAAGTTTGAAAACATTTAATACAATTATATATATATATATATATGTCTGATATTACATTTTTACTCTAATATAAATTATTGTTTTATAAAGGGACCAGGTAAAAATAGTAAAAAGAATCATTCAACTATTTAGTAATCTTCTTAGCTATTTTTATTTTCATTTCTTTGTCTTGGCAATACAAGTAAACAACTTCAAATAAGGATAATTCAAAATGGACAACAATATTAAATAAAGATACCGGTCAAAAGTGGTTTTATAGCTCCATTATGTTATTAAAGTGAAAATTGAACAATTTGTTAAGTAACCGAATGATTTATAAGTGGGAATGCCGATATTATCTCAATTAAATAGCCTGTATACTTACTATTGCATTTTAAAAATGGATTATTAAGTATATCAAGGAAAACTAAAAAATCATGAGCCTACAAAAATCTCGATCTCGAGCTTAAGGGGACCCAGCTAGTTTTATCTTATCCATGTTCATTTTGTCATTTTCATGTTCCTTTTTCTCAGGATCTATAATAGCTACTTATATTATTTTTTGCAGGTGTTTCCAGTTAGGTATTATAAAACCTTTAACATAGGACTTTTAAAAAATGTTGCTATGTTCCAAAAAAAGATTTTTTTTATATATATAATTTCGGCCACATTTTTTATAAAAGAATTTTTTTTTTTTGCTACCTTGAATAATAATCAACAAATCTTAAAATACTCATGTATAAAGTTAAAATACATATGATAGAAGCTACAGTAAAAGTTTCATCCTTTTAGCTCTAACAGTTCCTGAGAAAAAAGAACATAAATACTAAAAATACTAAATATGTGGAAAAACTCTATAAGGAAAACCTCTTTTCGAACAGAGGTTTTCCTTATAGAGTTATATCTTTATATATTCGCATCCATGTCCTTTTCCTGTGTTTGTCCTTTTTGTTATACCTTTTATTTGTTCCTTTCTATGTGTTCTATTATTCTTTACCATTTTCCTTTTTTTCTCTTTTGTGTTTTTTGGTTTTCTCTTTTAGGAAGTTGCGTTGCGTGTTTCACACTCCTCCCTGATGAGTTTCGATAGAATGAAACCTAGGTCGGGGGATTGGGCGGTGACGATCAATTTTCTTAAGAGACATCCAGTACCTCTTTGTCCATTGGCAGCAGTGTAAAGTGTGAACTGTGTTCTTCTTTTCATTTTAAAGGCCATATTTTGTTTGTCCTCCTCTTTTATATGTTTCTATCCACCTTTCCTGTACCTTCTTACAAAAATACTAAATATGTGGAAAATCACATTTTAATTTACAGTGCCTTTAAATACCCTCCGCTGGAATATGAGGGCTCTGCTTCTGCATCAACTACTTCCAAATCCTCCTCCAATTTCCTTTTGACTGCCTGTACCTTCTTACTTGATTTTTTCATAAGTTCATCAAATAGTTTTTCCGCCTCATGGATCCTGTTCCGATCAAAGTTTATCATTACTCACACAATTTCTTCCCGGTTTTAATTCTAAGGCTTCTAGCACGTAACACTTCACAATTGCCTCTTCGTTGAGACTTTCCACAGCATCGCCAACACCAAATTTTAATGTTTTAAGTCCCACAAACACTGTTTTTGGGATTCAAGCCCTTATTACACCATTTACAGACTCATTGTGATTTTGTGTCTTTCCGTGAAGACATTTTTTTAGAAGGTTTGGCTCTGCTAAGTCTTTGAAAATTGGTTTTATTTCAAGCATTAACTCATTGGGGAGGCATCCTTTGAGACCTGACAAGTACCAGACCGCAGATTTCAACTCCTAAGAAGCCTCTAACCCTTATACCTATCTCGTAGGCTGGCCATATCACTCACATACTTATTGCTCTGTCATATAAGGTAGAATAAAGTCTGAAACAGAAAATAATAAAACACCTTTTACAACTCTTGGTCTCTAAAACACTCGGCTGCAGATGGCGTCTTTGTACTACTAACCTGGTGGCTAACCCTCGAATTAGTGGCGGAACATTCAAAAGGTGCTGAGCCACAGAATGCCGGATTAAAGAGTTTAAACCTGAATTATATTTTCATCACTTAGCTGCTGAAAAGGTTTTAGCTGTTAGCTGTTAGATCGATAAAATCCACTCAATGGTTACTTACCTTTGTAGTTCGAGAAAGAGAGCCTTTCGCGACAAAAAAAAAAGATGACTTAATGAAAATGCATTTGTGGGAAATGAAAGACCACTCATAATTGTAATTTTCTAAGCAGTTGAAGAAAGAGGAATTGTCCCCAAGAACACTAAGACTTCTTGAATGTTTATGCACAGTAAATCAGATTTTATTGTTTTTCTGTGTTGCAGTTGAAGAAAGAGAAGAGTGGTCATCTTGAACGACTTGAACCTACAGGAAGAGATGGCTTCATGGAAGTCTATGTGTCTGCAGTGGAAGGTCCTTCTCAATTCTGGCTACAGGTGAGACAGATCCTTCTCAGTTATTATATCTTAGTGAGAGGCTTAGAAACATTGGGTTTCTACTTTTACAAGCTGAAGACCGACACATTTGAAATTATTATAACTGTAGCAAGAACGTTACGATTGTGTACTAACCAAACCCTCTGGAGGACCAGCGTTAACACAGAAACACAACAGACTGTAGGAAACAGGAATGGGTAGAGGGAGAGACATCTCACCTTCACTTGATGTTTCTACTGGTTTAGATCTTGTCTTGTACAGTCAATACACTTACGAAGCATGTGATGCCTCCGTGCTAAGTTCACAAAACTTTATCTTTCATAAACATCGCTACCGACTCGCCCCACCAAAACCCACGCCATCAACAATTGACTGGAACATTAAGCCCGCCAAAATCATAGTTACACAATACATTAGGCCAACAATGTTCCATGGAGGTCTATGTTGCCTCCAAGATAAAGTAGGTCAAGAAAAGGCGGGGAAGGATAAGAAACAGTCCAACCTCACCAATATAGAAAAAATCACTATCAATAACTGTGATATCATGGCTTATGTGTGTACTGCTCCATGGATTATAATCAGGCTGTACCCATTCATGGTGACTATACACACGTAATTCCTTTACCCCTAATTTAAACCTCGGTGTCACACTGCCTGGCTGCTCACAGGACTGTAGTAATGAAGAATGCTGTAAGCGAGAAAGGCCGGCGAACCAGAAGCTGTACGGCCTCAGCTCTACCTCCTGGTAATGTCTCTAGCCCCTTTGCTTCAAACTAACGCTTACACTCAATATCTGAACTATAAATGCACCATAAATTAAATATACTACATTAAAGGTTAAACCCGTCCCGGTGGCTTCATGGTCTAAAGCGCTACTCTCACTATTGATGATAGGGAGATCGAGGTTCAAACCTTGGTCAGGAGTACCCTCATTGCTTACAAGGGAGCTGTCACATGCTTTGAGCTTGACAGAGTGAGCACTGCGGGGATCTGTGGGGGACTAGTACCTCAACATGTTTCCAAAGTATACTAAAAGATAAACAGAATGGTCAGTATAAAAAACACTATTTTAAACTTTGCGACATCTTTACTTCCAAGGGCAGTCGGAGCACGTTTCCATGTGCTTGGACAATATAATAACGTTTCTTCTCAGATGGTGATTATATTGACCTGGATAAACCACCACTGTCTGGTTCATAATTTTATAAATATTATATAACATTCAATCAAGTTACTTGCTCCTGGGACAGCAAATGCATCTTCTTTAAATAAAATTACCTAACTTAGGTAATATTCTAGATGGATAGTAAAATAAGGTGCATAAAAAATAATACTAAATGTTTGTCATACATATTTGGAAGAAAGTACAGGAAAGGCGGAGAGAATACATATTAAAAGGGAACAAACCCAATATTTATTGTTAAAATCTTATGGTTTTTGGTCCTTTTTATATGTTTTCTCTCCACCTTTCCTGTACCTTCTTTCAAAAATGTTAAGCAAAATACCTCAAAAAGTGAAAAGAGGTTTATCTTAGAGAGATATACTAAATGTTTCATAAGAGAATATATCAAACTATTCTTTGTAGCAATACCTTAATTTTGTCACCACGTTAAACTATGTATTCATATTGTATGTATATTTATTAGCTACGTTGATGAAGAAGGGATTAGGAAGCGTTTGAATCCACATTTGCAAGGAGGGAGAAGGGAAAGCTTCCTCAGTACACTCGACCAAGATTCAAACTACTCTCTCCCTGTTATCATCATTTGGGTATATTGCGAGAGGGGTGCCTTAGACCATTTGACCACCAAAGCAGCTATACAACTATAAAATGTATTATTTCTCCTGTATCAACTGTGTCACCAAGTGGAAGTCTTAAGTTCACTAGATAGTGATGGATGTTCAAGAAATTACTAATAAGATTTTGCTTTGCTGCTAGAGATCTTATTATTACTGGGTTTTTTTTTTTCAGGTTTATGGACCAAGGGCTATAGAGCTGGACCATCTAGAGATGCAGATGACGGACTACTACAAAAGTGAGGAAAACAGGAAGCTACATGCCATCAAAGAGGTAACAATCTCACTAAGATTTCTTGTTTATATTTTTTTTCTTTTTATGTTCCTATCACCTAGTAAAAAGGTTATCCCTAGATAGCTTGTATAGAATTACATACAATATCAATTTCTTGTGTTTCCCTGCGGGATGGGGGTTAGAATAGTCCTGCAGTATCTCCTGCGTGTCATAAAAGGCAACTTAAAGGGAAGCTTCTGCGTAGGATATACTCACTTCCCCTTTGTTCTCTCTTCCCTTTCCCTGCCTTTTTCTCTTATGCAGCAGCTTTTAAGACCCTTTGTTGACGACCTTGGCAATATGCATGGCTTCCCTGGGACAGTTATTGGCTACCATTCAACTTAAGCTCTGTCACGGAAGTGCCTGGGTTGTAATACTTTTGTAGAAGGGAGCCGAGTCTGACAATATTTTAATTCGATAAAAGATCAGTTGTGTTCATGAAGGTTCCAAACGTAACATTGGCCCTTTCCTGCACCCACTTGCTGTGATGACCCCTCTGCTGGCGATGCTCCATGTGGAGGTTGTCGTGTCTAGCGTCGTTTCGGACCACTCCTCAAGAGAGAAAACGGTGCCCCATGTGGTAGTAACAACTAGGATTACCCTTGTCTATGATCCGAGTATTTTCCACGTTGTTCCCAAGTGGCATGGCCGAAATTATTGCCAAAGCTGAGACCTTACTGTCTGCTTACATCGTTTGGCCAATACATGCTGGAAACTTGATGCTTGGCCCATCCCAGGGCTGTAATTCAGTAAAGAGGTGACAACAAGAAAGTCTCTCTAGCCCAATTTTGAATATTCAATAACTGGTGAGGCCTCAGTCCTGTTTCCTGATTATGTCTCGAGTAGAGGACAGTAAGAACCTTAAGGATGTTGTTTTAATATCACATACAAATTAACTTTCAGACATAATCAGCAATTTCAAGACATCTCATTTACATAAAGTACAAGCTATGAATGAATTATACATGAAGGTTACAAATAAATACATGTTAGAACAAACACTAAAAGTATTGTACACAGTGAGGCCAACTGACCAACAAAATCAACCCTCAACTGAGTTAGGCGTTGCTATACAACTTTTTAAACAGATGTCAGCCCATTTTTGCTCAGAAGAGTGATTAAAAAGGCATCCAAAGATGATGTATTTATAAGAAAACTGCATGATGGCAGTATGGCAGTATATTAATTCAATTAACATCGTATCTCTTACTGAAATACCGTTGAGCAACTCTGACAGTATACAAGTGAAGGTGAACCCACACAGGTTCCTCGATGTTTGCAAGGGGGTGATCACTTCTTTTGACCTTCACTGTTTGAGCATTGAGGAAAGCTGAGAGAAACTTTCTCCTCAAAATGTCACCGAAGTTTATCGCATTATTATAAAAAAAAACAGACAGTAGAAAAATACTGATTCATACATCCTCATCCTTCCAAACGGAGGCCAGGGCAGGTTTCCTTGTTCTCAGGGCTGGCCGTATGTTCCCACTCTCGGCTCTATTTTCAGTGCCAGGAACTTGGGCATACAAGGCTGTGATGCCGTGGTAATCCGACCTGTGCAGATTGTGGACAGGAGGATTACGACACACTGTGCTAGTCTCCTAAGTTCCTTGTCAAATGCAGGGCTCTATATTCAGCCTGGTCTCTGGCCAGCCCTGTTGATAACCCGATGCTTATTGGGTACAATGTATATCGTACCGACAAGCCATTCTTTGGTCAGGCAAGCAAAGGCGTGGCTACACTCGCTCGAAGCAATATATACCATAAATATATTAATATTGTTTCTGTTTTCCAAGTGATTGCTGTCCATATTACCATTTTATGTTTACAAGACCATAATAAAAGAAGAACAGATGTACAACGACATAAACACCCTTTTATTGAATAACTTACATTGACAGACTGCCTTGTACAGGGGTTACAGAATTTGTTAATAAAGTGTTGTAGTCTCAGTGCTACCATCAGCCATACAACATATTTATCTTAAATCCCTTGCTGTGGAAGTGACAGTGTGCTGCATCTACCTCCCACAAGGTGAACGTGTTTCCAAGAGGAGTCTTGAGGCTCTCTTCATACAACTTCCCGCCCCCTATATTATCTTGGGGGATTTTAACGCACATAACCTGGTGTGGGGATCTAATTTTACAGATGCCCGTGGGAGGATGGTAGAGGATATTCTTGTCTCGGGAAACCTGGTGTTAATGAACACCGGGACCCAGACACACTTCTCTACCTTTAATGGTGTATCCTCTGCCATCGACCTAACTTTATGTAGCCCCGGCATCGCTGCTCACTTCCTTTGGGAGGTCCACTCGGACCTATGTGGCAGCGATCACTTTCCCATTCTGTGTTCACAAATTGAAGATCCTCCCAGTACAGCACAAGTACCCCAATGGGTGCTTAAACGTACTGACTGTGAAAAATTTCACGAGCTCACTATATTTGTTGGACTCTGTTCTACTGAAATCGATGCTAGGGCACTTCAACAGTCATCATGGCGGCGAGAGCTTTCATCCCTAAATCCGCGCCGTCTTTCTCCATAGTGGAACGGGGAATGTTGTCTGGCAATTTTTAACTATTGAAAGTCACTACTTCTTCCATCGGCATCCTACTATAGAGAATTTGGAGTCATTCCAGATCCTACGTGCTTGCGCTCGGTGTTTCATTTCCAAACGAAGAAGGCAATCTTGGAGATGGTTTATTTTGAATTTTACAATTTCCATTCCCATAACTAAGGGCTGTCAAAATATTCGTAGATTACATAGCACTTATAATTACATAAATAATATACCTGTCCTCATGTCTAACGGTTTGTTTGTCTCCTCCCTTGCGGAGGTCGTCAATATATTGGGCTCGATGTTCGCTGCTATTTTTAGCACTGTGCAGTACAGAAGCGGAACATTGAGCGCCTTACTATTGATTTTGGTCAAAGTCGAGGGGAGGATATAACTCTCCATCTACTATAGATGAAATGACCTGTGTCCTGTCCCAGGTGGGCAGCACAGCTTCTGGCCCTGACGACATTCATTATGAAATGTTGCCCCCTGCTGTCATCTACTGTAAGCTTCTTGGGACTTATTTTATTTTAAAACAATGTGGATTTCCCACATCAAAAACCTGAAAGTGAGGTGAGTTAAAGCAGTCACTTGGGAGTGTTTTGAGAAACTTTGATGCACCTATATAAGAACTTGCTAGGATATAAGTTAGACTAGGGCAGTTTTTTGTACATCGGCGCTAAAGATATTGGATATTGTCCACCATGCTGGTATCTGACTGGCTAATGGTGCTTTTTGTTATAAGTCAAGTAGTGAGCCACTTCCCTCCTACTGGAGGTCTTATTTGTCGGCATTGTACGTGTCTTAAGCATTGTTGCATGCCACAGCACATCACCTACCCTCAGGTGTTCCATTCTACCAACCTATCTTATATGAAACTAGATGGTGTAGTGCAAGGTCGGCTGGGATCAGGATGGGGTAGAGTCCTTCCTTGTTTGATAAAGGCAACCATGCCGAAATATTACTCATTTTGTGTTAAAATTAGTCTTTATTTAAATATGTGTGTAATTACTTCTACTATAGAAGACATAAGATAGGAAGAAGATGTCACCTTTGGGGATTGGACTCTTCCCATATTGTTCTTCTTTCCCTAGGTGGGCTTTCGTCATTAAATTTACACTTATTAGTTTATTTTTCCTTTTTCTTTATTTTTATAAAATTACATTTTGCCTCACAATGGTAAGCAAAAAGCATAAAATAGCAAGTTTCACCTTGATCAAAGGTTACCCTAAAAGGATACCAATTGTGCGATCTCACCACCATACTTAACCAACTCCAACTTTGGAAGGTGCAAAGAAAGCTTTCTATAAACTCTGTATTTACTTAAATATAAACATAATTTACATTTTTCTACTTTCAAAGTAAGTTTTTTTGTCTCATTCTTGCACCTCTATATATTTTCATATCCTTATCTTGATATTGTCTCGAATTGAAAAAGTGGTTCTCGCATATCCCTAATATATATTGCTGCCATTGGTCAAAGAGGTAATGGTTGCCTCTTGAAAATATGTATCGTTACCATACAATCCCTCAACCTAAGTTTCATTCTATCGGAACTCATAAGGTGGAAGTGTAAAATGCGCATCGCAACTTCCTAAAAGAGGAAACTAAAAAACATAAAAATTAGAAAAAAGGAAATTTATAAAGAATGATAGAACACTTAGAAAGTAACATGTGAAGAATTAATATAAAAGACAAACACAGGAAATATATGTGAACTGTGCTGTTCTTTTTTTATTCCTTTGATATGTTTCTATCCATCTTTCCTGTATCTTCTTCCCAATATAATAAAACCTTTCCTGTGAAATAATGGCATTCACTCTTGATGTGAAAAGTTACATAACA
>CABFVX010003876.1:0-29514 GCA_902151425.1 Timema shepardi | reverse complement strand
GGGGGGGGGGGGGGGGGGGGGGGGGGGGCTAGGCTAAATTTCTATATAGTGTTACATTAGAGGAGGGGCTCGAAAATGATTTTTTGAAATGTAGCATGGTTTATGGATTACCCCTAAAATGTGCTGAATACTCTGCTGTTTTCAGTTGGAGGAGGGGCAGATTGTAGCTGCCCCCTTCTTGTATGACAACAAGTGGTACCGCGCAGAAGTTGCCAAGGTCACCCTGGATGACTACAACATTGAAGATAGCAAGGTGAGTCTCTACTACGTCGACTATGGAGACTCGGCCACTCGCTCCAAGCACGAGGTGTGCGAGCTTCGTACAGACTTCCTTCGACTCCGTTTCCAGGCCATTGAGTGCTGCCTTGCCAGGGTGAAACCCAGGTGAGTCACACTTTACCTCTGGAACTAACATGTCTATTTGGGTAGTGTAATATCTCCCAGCCTTCTCAGGGTATAGTCAATATCTGCCTTTGGTTAATTTTATATTTGTGTATCTCATGGGAATATTATGTGAGTACTAGGGGTCTGCGAGCTTGGATTTTCATTTGAGTCAAGTATTTCTAAAAGCTCTCGAGTTTGAGTCGAATTCGAGTATAGGCCTATTCATCATTTTAAATGTTAAAAAGTTTATTAAAACACATGTTCTTAAAATATGAATGACACTCATTTTTATAAATAGTAAATACTTTTAAAAAAAAGGTTAAATAATAGAAATATTGGTTTTTAAATCAGAAATAACACTTATTAAACACAATTTAAATAACAAGAACACTCAAATAAATATCTAATAAATAAACAAATAATTAAAATGGTTTCAACACTTATGTATTTAAGGACATTGAATGTCAGGCCTCCATCAAGATTCGGATTCCACGTTAAACTGTAGGTCCTTCATTTCATCTCACAATCACCCTACCATTACACATTAGTGTAAGGGCTTATAACCCGAACAGGTAGTAAGACGCGGTGCTAATAATAATAATAATTTAAGGACATTAAAATTACTCTAACAATTATAAAAAAATGTTAATAAAATGAATAATTGCATGATGGCTTGAAAATGTATAACAAGACAGTGTAGAAACATTGTACAATGATGTAACGTAGGGCGCGCGGGACTTGGGAGGGTCACGGGCCGTTCACACGTGAACGTGTGAACCACAAGTTCTTTCAGAGATATTGGGGTATGTTGCTGACCAAACATGAATGAAAATGCTGAAAATTTATGCCAACACCTAACCTAAGCATTATTAAATGTTAGAGTACTCATTTCAACTTACTCAAACTTGTCATATGGGTACTTTCCAACAGCCCCTCAATTTTAATGTCAGTTTTTTTTTAAGAAAAATATTTATATTACCCGTCATTAAACACAAAAGTCATATATATCATAAAGTGTTAAAATTGGATTTAACTCCTTTTCTCTTCACGACTTTAAAAGCTAACATAGATTTTGGCTTTGACATATAAACAAAAACTACGATTATTCTTCTCTGTTGTCTACCCCTAGAGTACCTGCACCCAAAACTTCCACAAAATGGGTACCCAGATTATGTGATCTCTACATCACAGATACGGTGTTTTCCCCTGTGATTATCGCGTTTGGGGTACGGGATGTGGTTCAGCAGGTGGGCAACTTGTTGGGTCTGAAATCCGGGCCCCCTGCTGGTATTCTGGGGATTTTGGGAGCTCATGTTCGTCTTCTTAGGTTTCTGTTGGGGAAAATTTACAAATCTTTGTTCCCTTTCGCTAGGGTAAAGGTTTCCCCTACCCCTAGAGAACTGCCCTTGGTGTTGTCTCCTGTCTCCTCAGAAATCCAGGCTGAGATGAGCCTTTTCTTGACCTCTACCTTGGAGCATGTCTGAAGGTGCTCTCCAATCTGGCCCTCGTCGCTGATATTCCAGGCGTGGTTCAGTCCTTCTCCAAAAGTTCTGCTGCCGTGGACCATTATTAAACATCTGTGGGGTTACCATTCTCATGTCCTCATTTGTATGTTTGTGAGGAGGTGAACCTACAGACTCAAATTTGTTCAGCCTCCGGTCTTGCTCCAACGTATCCAAACGCTGTAGCCCCGCCAAGAGTTAACAGGTGACTGACCGGGTTCTGTCGGTTCCTCCTATTGAATCTAGGAAGTCTCTCCTCCAAAGACTTCACCCCCAAAATGGCCATTGTGGATGCGCTAAGAAAGTTGGGGCCAGTAACATTTCCTAACCTTACCTCTTCAACCAAGCCCCTCATTTGGTCTTGAACTGACGCAACTACTCTGGTAGAGTCGTCTAACTTCTTACCTAGAACCTCTTGAACTAGAGTCAATTCCTGATTCTTTGCCATCACAGCCAGCAATGACTCATCCTGTCTTGCATTCACTGTACTAGCCTCAATACTAAAGTTCCTTAGACCTTCTTCTAACAGTACTGTGTGCTGATCGAGCTGTTTTGCTACGGAGTGTTGTGTCGTTTCCAGTGCTTGACTAACTCTTTCTAGCGAAACTAGGGAATCTTTCTTAACCGCTTCTATTTCTTGACTACAATGTTGGTTCACAAACGCGATTTGTCCCTCCAGGTCAGTTCTTGTGTTGGTAATCTCCACATGAATATCTTTCCTGATAGTGTCGGTTAGCGAACTCATGCGACTCAAGATTTCACTTTTCATGGTTTCCTGAGCGGCTGCGAAATCTTCTCTGATTTCAACCTGACTATCTGAAAGCCTTGATAGCTCTCCTCTAATTTCAGCTTGACTAGCTGCTAAAACGCCTCTCATTTCACTCATCCCGATAATTAATTGTTGTATTGCTGACATAACGTCTGGAGGTGAGGTAACAGGTGTCAAGTTTGTCGTGGGTGGTTCGGTCTGCACGCATGTGACAACAGGTGTTGTGGTTGGTCCAGTCTCTACAGCTTATAGCTGACCACCCGACCTCGTCTCTGCAAGCTCCTCGCTTAACTCATGGAATTGGTCTACATCCCTAAAGTCACTTACTTCTAAAGAAATTGTTGTTGATGTGTCATTATCAACATCTTCCCTTAGAACTTGACCTTCCGTTGTTGAAGCCTCGCCTACAACCTCCATATTAGTGTTTGAAATTAGAGCTATGGCCTTGCTTCTAGTGAAGTAGCTTCCTCCCCTCATGCCCTAATCACAACACAGTTCCTTAACACAAATTATCCCCACGTTGTTGTGCCACTGTAATAGAAATAGTAAAAGCAGAACACAATCAATTTGAATAATGAAAAAATAACTTACTCATTGAGTACGTTGGGCGCCACTCCCAATGTCTCGGAGAAAAGAATAAATATAACAAAAAAATAACTCCAGCTCAACTAACCAGCAGTGGCAACGGCGCCCCTTTACACTCGGGACCACTGGGAGTGCTCAGGAACATTACCGGATTGTACAATGTCACTAATCTTAAATTATAAAAAAAGAAAAAAAAATATTACTGATAATTGTGTGTTGTTATTATTATTGTTGTTTCTTTCTGAGTCCAGATTCCAATGCTACCTAATAAGGCATGCCTCCTAAATTATAAAACTAGTAAAAGTATTGTGAAGCAATACTTGTAAAAATAATAATAATAATAATAAAATAAGTTTCACGTTGAATTATAATGACTAAAGCAAATAAAGGTTTTTTTTAAATTCATAGTAACACGATTAATATTAATGATGAGCTTCATCTCACCCAATAATGTAGTCTGACGATTTCATGTACTGGTAGTAAATCTGTATTATTCTTCTCTGTAGTTTGTTCTTTATCATGTCTACATGAAACTCCCAATAATCCTTTCCTGAAAATCAGCTCCTATTTTACATGATGGCCGAAATTGATGATTCACTATATAATATTCACTTTTTGAAAACCGGCCCAAATTGAATCTTCCTTTATATCTTTTTCAGTCCTTCTTCCACACAAAAAAAAAAATCACCCAAACATGTTATTTTGTTTTTATTTTTAAAAAAAATCTCTGGCCTTGGAGAAAGAAATGATTTAAACTTCGCGCATAAAATTTCAGAAACAAAATAACTCAAGATTGAAATAGTTCCGAAATCCACCACTCTTTAAAGCAGATAGCGTTAAAATCACCTACAAAAAATAGTAATAAACATGACAGGTTGGCATTTCATTAATTAAAATAAAGAAAGAAAATTTATTACAATGAAATAAAGGTAAGTAGGTTTTATATATATATATATATATATATAAATTTAATATTTCAATTGTAAACAAATATATAATTAATATTTGAAGCTTTAGGAGTTGTGATTGAAATTTCAAACAAATAAATAGTAAAATCGTCAACGTTATTATATAGTTGAAAGTTTGAATCAACTGACTATTAAATTTATATTTTAAGTAAATATTTAAGCAAAAAATAACATCAAAGCACTTACACTAATGGAGGACCTACAGTTTAACGTGGGATCCAAACCGGTGGAGGCCTTGGCATTCCACACATTCACAAGTTGTGATTAATACACGTCTTGTCAGAGGTGAAGGAAGAGTTTGGCAATCAGATAAATCTGTGCTGTGACCGAGGTTTGATTCCTGGACTCCCAGCACCAGAGCTCCCAGCACCTTACCCCTAGACTGCCAGGTCACCTTAAATAATTACATTGATACATTTGTATGAGTTGATGACAGCTTGTGAACTAGTGGTCTTCCTACAGAGTGTGATATCGTAGATGTTGTTCTCAACAAAGACATTGATAAATTTAATGACAGTGATATGATTACAATTTAAAGTTAATCAAAATCAATGCCGGAAATTTTTTAAACTCAAGCTGCATTGGTCACAATCAATTCTTGTAAGGAAAAAAGGGAAAATTGAGGAATATCAAAGTGAAATATTTAAATAAACGTTAATTTTAAGGACCATAAAAAATGACTAATTGAAATTATGTTTAGTATCAAGTGCATTTAGTTTATGCAAACATATTAATACAAATAATTTGAAGGTATATAATTACAAAACTTTTATTTTTCCTTTGTTTTTTGAATCCATATTTTTATCGCTTTATCAAGAATTTAAAAAAAGTAGATTTAACTCCTCACTGATATAGCAAGGACATTTTGTCAGTCTCCTGTTGCACGTTAAAACCAAGTCTTATTGTATTTGATAAAAATTGAATTGAATTGGAATTGAACCCAGGGCCTTTGGCTTGGTGTGCCAATAATTTAGGATTGAGCAGGCTTGTTCTGTGCACAGGGTCATAAATTATAAAATGGCTGACCATGAGTCACCATTGCTTTTTTTCTGATATCTAAGTTGGCGGCAATCCTTAAACTATGAGTGTTGCATAAGCTTGGTGTCAGAACAAACCTGGATAGCTCAGTGTCAGAACAAACCTGGATAGCTCAGTGTCAGAACAAACCTGGATAGCTCAGTGTCAGAACAAACCTGGATAGCNTGTCAGAACAAACCTGGATAGCTCGGTGTCAGAACAAACCTGGATAGCTCGGTGTCAGAACAAACCTGGATAGCTCGGTGTCAGAACAAACCTGGATAGCTCGGTGTCAGAACAAACCTGGATAGCTCAGTGTCAGAACAAACCTGGATAGCTCGGTGTCAGAACAAACCTGGATAGCTCAGTGTCAGAACAAACCTGGATAGCTCAGTGTCAGAACAGTATGGAGTAAGCCAAAGGTATCCGGTCGTTAATAGATATTTGTATTAGCACTTTTGTGAAGCGCTATTATAAGTAATACTTTAGAATACTGATCTAAATTTGTACATATTACTCATTAGGTTGCATTTTTACATAGAATAAATATAACAATATAGGTATTTGCAATTAATTGTGACTTGACTTATTCTTTGTATTGATATATTTAATTTGAAACAAAATTGAAATCAAATAAAGAATATGTTTACAAATTTTCAATTAAAGCCCTGCAATGTTCTTGAATCTATACCAATTACATTGATATTTAAAATTAGTTTAGCAAAAATAGAGTAGTATATTTTGTGGCCCAAAAATTACAAATTACTAACCAAATATTGGCGACTCTAAGGAATTATAGACAGTAAGAGCACTAAAATATTAAAAACATAAAACACCACCATCAAGATGAGTTGAATAAGTGTGTGTGCCCAAGATCATCAAATTGTATTTTTCATTTGCTTTTTAAATATTGTGATTGATTACAATCCCAACCTTTCTTTTGATAGTATAACACGTCTTTTATCATTAGGACAATGTGCTACTTAATTACTAGACTTATTATCTTAACACCATGCATGATAACTCTCCCAAAATTGTGGGTAGCTTTGGTCCAGATATGTGCTGCGAAAATAAAATACTAGGTCCATACCAAGTTGGTCAACTTTGGAAACCCTTGATTTGACTTTTAAAATATTTTAGTCTAGTTTCAAATAATTGTTTCCACAGTCTTACACCCTAAATAATGATCTCATAATAAGTGTAACTTTTTTGGGGATGAGAGGGGGGGATGATATCAAAAATTCCTAAGATGTTAGTAATATTATTATTTTAAAACTAAAATATAACAAAAATGTTTTGTTCGGGACTAGGGCTCGAATTTATATTTGCTTAAAATCAAACGAATATGTATTTTATATGTTCTTAAATTTGCCAAAATATTTGATTAAAATATGTGCTATACATTTTTTTGTAAGGTAATATAAAATATAACTAATTTCAAAACAACATAAATCACGCAAAAATAGAATTTAATTTATATAATTCATATAAACATATATTCCTTAACGATTGCTGGCATAGTTTGACATTAAATTCTACCATTACAATGGACAACAACCCGCATCTTAAATGTTTCAAATTTAATAGATTGTCTGTTATCCACCAAAACATTTTTATATTGATAAAAACTACACTCCATATCACATAAGGTTTTAAGAGCATATTTAAAATCAGCAATATCTGACAGTGGAAATTCTTCTTCGTTGGGCTCTAACTGTCTGTGGCTACTCAGAATTTTACTGAACTTTTTTAATGTATTGTAGCCAGGATTTTTACAAAAGACCAATTTTAACTTATTTAATGCATCCTTTGCACATTTACCAGGAGAATCTTCTATTCTTAACAAAATATGCTCAATGTTTTAAATATGGGTCACTAAGGACACATTTTTTGTCTCAAGTCTTTTAATTGTTTCGCTCAGCCACGAAAAGGTAGATCTAATGTAAATTAAGTTTTTTTGAACACTTCTTTGTAACATTGCTTTTATTTGCCTCACATATGGAATCGGCATCCTCCTCGTCCAGCACCGTGATACTTTCTTGAATTTGTCTTGAATTGTCTGCATAATTTGTTTCAGCTTCCATCAAAGTTTCCCCCGGTTGAAATAGGCTGTGGTTGTTTAAACAACGCCACTTAGTTTGGTGCCTTCAAAAAAACCTTCACATTTGAAATTACTCGACTCACTTCAAAGTTTCTGCAACACGACGCACACCATCTTCCAAACATGTTAAATGAATCATCTTTGTGTAAAGTATTTTTAATCCCTTTCCTGCTTTTATCATGTAGGGTGCTGCATCAGAGATAAATAGATTAACACGGCCATATTGTATTCCACAGGGCCAAAGTAGCATCATTGAATCATTGAATGTTTTCTTGATTGTTAAGTTGTTAGATATTTCCAGACACTCCATAATGAGTATAAATTAAGACGTTGGTTCACTCTTCAAAGTACCATCGATAATCTTAGCAATATAACAGCAGCTTGTTGAATCTGTTGTCTCATCGATGCATATCTATACAGAATGTCACTAATTTCTTTCTGAATTTTTAATATTGTATCAGTATATACTTTCGGTAGGTATTTTTTCCTGACAGGGGAATGCTTAGTTTTGAATATTTTTCAAAAGTTCCTTTTAACACAGGATTTTGCAATTTTTTAAATGGAATATCTGCTGGTACAAAAGCATGGCAAATGTCTTTGACAAATATTTAGCGAGGTGATCCTACAGGTTCCGACTCTCCAATGTTAAAAAGTAGCTATTTTGATGATTTTTTTAATGCCGCATTATTTACATGCTTGACTATCGCTATATGTTGAGTGACTTTAGATCTTGTGTCAGCAGTGACCTTTTTTCCCCCACAAATATTACAAAATAAAATAACACCTCACCAAAATATTCTCACATGTATTCATTTAAAGTAACACGCTTCGAAGGCTATGCCAGCTTAAATTACTGTGGTTCCTTCGAGTAAACAAAATTGGACCTTTCTTCTAAGAAAGGGAACAGCATAGAAAGAAGACACAATCTTCTCTTAGAACACGTGTTATTTGTTGTCAAAAGGTTAAATTGTTTATATATTTTGTACTGATATTAACAAAATATGTGTTTATAAGCCATATCAAAGAAATATGTATTTATTAACTAAAACTATAAAAATATTTGAAAACATTTGTTTAAAAAATTAGATCAAATCAATGAAAATCACAAAATTTGTGAACATATACACATGAGTATAAATTTGATAAACATTTTTAAAATATGTAACTAAATATAAATTCGAGCCCTAGTTGGGACCCATGTGTGTACAAGTTCATACCAATACGTC
The DNA here is from genome assembly GCA_902151425.1 of Timema shepardi. NCBI lineage: Eukaryota > Metazoa > Arthropoda > Insecta > Phasmatodea > Timematidae > Timema > Timema shepardi. The sequence goes on along the minus strand of CABFVX010003876.1, from coordinate 20,962 downwards.
ATTTAACTCGGTCTATAAAAGAGAAAGACAAGGTAGGGTGCCTGAATGCATGGAAGTGGGAAAGACTATTAGTACTAATTAGTAAATAAACAATATAATTATCACAGGATTGTCTGGACACATTTTTTAATAAATATTTGTAAAATAGTATAATTGTTCCTTGATCACAAACCCACAAGATCGTTGTCACTATGAATGCTGTCCAAGTTACTGGAGCCGGAGCTACCTAACCCCACCTCACACGCCTCTAAGAACAGGTCCGGATTCACCATTTCCATCACTTTCCATGCAAGAGACTTGTGTATGCCTGTTGCGTTTTCCTCGCAGTAGGCCAAGGCCGCCCTCTTTAGCTGGTCACACCCAAATTGGTCTGCAAGCAGAAGGAGCGTAGCTACATTCTCCTGGGTTATGGTTTCCGTAAGTGCTCGCTCGCACAAGATCTTGAGTCCAGGCAGACCAAACCGCTCACCCGTGGCAATGAGCAAAGGTGCCAACGTGTCCGAGTTGTCTACATGGTCTGTATAAATGTAACGCAGTAATTCCTGCAGGACCTCCCCAGTGACACCTTCTAGGTCTAGCCGTGTTCTGTCCTCCTGCCGGTAAATCATCGTAGCCAGGACACTCGATCTCGCTGAAAGAATGTTAGTGTGCGCTGCAAACTCTTGTCCTCCATCACATGTCACGACAATGTCACTCCCTGAGCCATCTTTGAGTAATCGAGCCATGTCTTGTGAGAGGCTGTTCTTCTCGGTCTCTGTATGTATGAGCTGCAGTTTGACAAAAACGGCCACATCTCCCCCCGGCTGTTCATGTCTGCCTAGAATACTCAGGTCACGGTGACCTACGGATAGCATATCTTTTGAAGTCTGCAGGTTTAGCACCGTGCGACTCACATTACACAACTCCCATTGCTTCACCTCGGCATTAAATACCCCGAATTGAAACCGAATCTTGATCTGCCTAGGCTCCTCCACACTACAGTTCAGGAGGTTGAGGCAAAGCACCACGGGATTGGTTAAGCGCCTGCCCTCGGGTCCCTTCCAATACCGCACAGACAGGTTCCAGCAAGTCTTAATATCGTTCACATTGTAGTCGAAGGATGGGCTGTCATGGAACTCTTTCTTTTTTATGCGCTTTGCGTACTTCTCGATGAGCCACGTGTACTTGTATATGACATCTGACACAGCTGGAACAAGTAGCTCTGCCCCAGAACCCACACACTCCATGGAAACCTGAAATCAAGACGCAGGATCAACCATTTGTGGTATTCAAATAGTTGGATAAGCTACGTATGTATACAACATCTGTAGGCATGGACTATAACATTTGTAAAATAGTTTTTTACTAAATTTGGTTTATTTAATATAATTGAATGCTCTTTATTGGTCACATGCTGTGTTTATTTCCAACCTGCTGTTTCACCTGGTTCTTAATGACCACAATGTTTTGACATACCTCTAAACTTAACTACTTATTTGCTTACTTATTTAGTTACATACATACTTACTTGCCTACTTACATATGTACTTACTTACTTTACTCACTCTCTGCCCACCGTGATCTGTAAGATTTGATTATCCTAACAATGTTTTGTGATGAATACAGGGTATTTAACTCATCATTAATTAATCTCCACTTCTAAGTTTTTTCCATCCCATTTTAGACATCTTCCAACACCCAACCTACTGATTGTATAATAACATGCATTTTCCTAATGTCCACTCTAATATCGTTATTGGTCTTTAAAATTGTTCCTAAATATTTAAACTCCTTAGCCCAGTCAAATAATATGTTGCTCGAAGTAATCTATAAATTGTCATCTCCAATCTCTGTTCTCTGTGTGATCATACACTTAAATCTTTTCACTGTTCACTTCTTAACCTATTTCCTTACTATCCTCTAATAAAATGTGTACATTTCTTGCAACACACTCCTTACTATGGCCCAACATAGCTGGATCATTTGCTTACTCTAAAAACACCATTGTACCGTTTGATGCCAACTCTACTCTCTTGCATTACTCTAATGTTTTATTAAAAAGTAACGATGAAAGTGGTCTTGGGTCTTGGGTCTGATAAAAATGACACGATTCACCTATGAATAAGCTCAAATGAAAAAATTATTTCATCAAGGATGGATCAAGATTTTATCATTAGTACGTTGTTTTTTACAAGCGTTTACATTGCAATATTAATTTTTATCGAAGATCAAGACGCGAGGGGCACATGCAACACACAAAATAAACGGGCCGGTTGTACCTGTTTCCAACGCTAGTAAAATACTTTGGAGGAAAAAATGAAGTAAAATTTAAAAGGCGCCAACAAAAACATTCAAAGGACCTAATAAAACATAATCAGATTTATTAAGTTTTTAACTAGAGGTCTATTTGAAAAACTTTTATTTTTTATGGAGAACAGCTTCAACAGTTTAGGGTTGTATTGTGTGTGAGGCCGTACTATATTCGGGCCAATACAGTATTTAATGAAATCAATATTGTAAACTACACTCGCCATTATTAGTTTGTCTATCTGACACCGAGTTATTACAATAATAAGACAAGCACAGAGGCTGCCATACGACTAAACATTCGGATTGTGTGAGATACACCATACCACCTAATGTATTAGTAGACACGTGACAGAAACAGTTTTGTGGGAAAGGGCACTTAGACTAAGTCTTATACTAATGGAAGTGAGAAAGGCTATTAGTACTAATATAATTCGAAGTCCTCGAGACTCTCTTCAGTAGCCGAATGGTCTAAGGTAGCACTCTTGCGTTAGACTTACCTGCTGAAGATAGTGCGATCGAGATACGGATCTTGGCTGAGGCTACTGAGGGTGGGTTTTCCTAAATGATTTTTCCACTCTCCTTCTACCCATATGACGTGTGTGTAGATTACCTCTAGAATACTTCCTTCTTCACCTCTATCCCGATAGAGTAATTATCACACCTGAACAGGTAGTAATACACGGTGATATAAAACATAGACCTCGAAGGCTTGTTAAAACTCGGTAAAAAGAGATCAATTAATGCTAACAAGCCAAATTATAACATGTTAGTGTTTAAGAGCTCATGGAATCTCAGATACTACGAGTCCAACGTAAGTATATAATATTATAAACTCCTAGATGTTCCTAACAAGCCTATATAAGTGTTCCCACATTTACCTGGAAGGAGTGTAGGAACACATCTAGGAAATAAACCACTGTCAGTAAACCCAGCCAGGATTCTAACCTTGATCTCCATGTTACTGGTTGAGGATTTACTTCAATTTTAAGGTGATAACAACCCAATACGTTGTATATGTTAATTATTGGATGTGCATTCCCTATTATGATTATTCTAAACTCAAATAGGTAGGGGGTCTTTGTAGCCATGTAGTTCACGGACAGTCAGAATGACTAGTAACTTGTTTTTGTTCAAGTATTCTTGAAACTAATTACATCCATGTTTGTAGACAAAAGTGACAGGGTCTATTGCTCTGATCAGATTCAGGCCTGTACTCAGGAGTCATATTCGAGATAGGGACAGGCAAGAAAATATTATAAAACTAAGTTATCATGGCGAGGTTTTTGTTTTGCCAAACGTGTGATTTCTCACGATAAATGGACATGGGAGTTAATCCTGTCGACCGGTCTTCATCGATTGAATTCTGAACGTACGTCTTCAACCCCCTTAATGCCGAAAATGATTATTCTGGGGGTGCTCTTGTGACAAGAAGTGTTACAAAAAATTCAAAGAAGGATTCTTAAATTAAGGAATAAATTCTCATTGCAATCAGCAACATTTTCTTTGGTATTCGGGGGACTTGGGTTTGTTTCTCTTTTCTCCCACTTTTTCTTCCATATTGAGAATTCTGCTGGAAAAGCTGATTCATGGGGAAGAATCTTTGTATATAATTTCCTGATATTGTGTGTGTGTTTTTCCTAACACTCTCCAAAAGCCCTAGGTCGACCTAAAAAGCTTAAACTTTGTAACTATAGTATAGATCAACGGACAGAACCTAACGGAGCAGGATTTTCAATCATCATTTTTTTCTAATTGGATTTTTTTAAATCTTTCCTGAATTAAAATAACGGAATGAACAAAGGAGTGTGTGTTTTTCGGCTCATACTGAAAAGATAAGTTGCATCCTTAATCATTAAAATTTGGTTTGCCTGTCGCCAACAGGCTTATATAATATACTAGTTAGTATCTTTATAAAAATCAACACAAACTAGGAGGTCATTATCATTTAAATTAGTGGAGGGTTTCTAATTGGGCTAGTAAGCTATCAACAAGGCCCGGATTTTGACGACCTTAAAATTTCCAAAAAACCATCTATAAAATGATGCTAAAAACTTTAAATTTGCAAAAAAGACCTAAAAAATTTGATTGAGATTCAATAATATGGTGTATTTATTACAAGGGTTAGGATTTACATTATACATGTAAGCAAAAATATCTCCATTGTCTGTCCATTTCCAGTTTTTCCTCGGTGTTGACTCGTCTGGAATGGAATGACCCGTATACAGTCTAAGGAAATCCTTTAGTCTAACATTGCTCAGTTTCCACAGAGGAATGTTCGCAGATACCAGAACGTCACACAAATCTTTATAAAATGTTAAGGAATTTTCTTGATTCGGGAATGCATTTTGTGCAAGTAATATTGAGAGGTTTCCTTTTTATCAATATTCTGGATACCATGGACATGTTTGTTGCGACTGATATGCTGTTGAATGGTTCGATCTTTCATCTGATGCCAGCTACTTTCACTTCACATATTTTACAGAAAAGTATTTCACTCTCTGTAGAACAAATATCCTCTCCTCTTCGAATTCAGTAATAATTTGCCTCAAATGACTTGCTTTAGATGGTTTGGCTTAAAGAATTCTAAATATGCATAAAAGATTGCAAACAAATAAATATAACTTGCACTTTATAAATGAAAACTATGCATTTAGAATCTTTACAGCTAAAATCATGTGTTCTACTTAACATTGGAATACAAATATCTGTTTTAAAAGCGATGGCTACCCATAACGCTGTAGCCCTTTCCAGACATTGTATTTGTGAGTGACTCGCCAGGAATGTGGATTTTATAAGCACGCAGGTAAAGAGGCACAAAGTTCATTTGGATTTATACATTATCTTATTCAGTCAACAAGCGTGTGGTAAATATCTGATGTTTGAATATTCACGTTTTATCAAAGTACCGATAATTCATATAATAATAATACTTAGCAGCGCGTCTTATTACCCGTTCGGGTTATACGCACTTACGCTAATGTGTAATGGTAGGGTGATTGTGAGATGAAATGGAGGACCTACAGTTTAACGTGGAATCCGAACCACGGTGGAGGCCTGGCATTCCCCACATTCACAAGATGTCTTGTCAGAGGTGAAGGAAGGGTTTGGTAATCAGATAAATCTATGCCGGGACCGAGGATTGAATAAGTACTAATTACTCTAATGGATTAGGAATTGGGAAGGTTGAATTAGAGGAAGTGAACCCGCATTTGCGTTGAGCGAAAGTGGGAAACCATTTAGGAAAAACCACCCCCAGTTCACCTGACCGAAATTCGAACCTCGATCTCCCTGTCCTCAGCAGTAGAGCTCAACACGACAAGCGCGTTAGCCAACTACGCCACTGAGGCGGGTGATAATTCATATATATATATATATATGTCATTTTCAAACAATTTTAAATTTTCTTTCTGAAAAATTGCTTAAAAATTACTTATTTTAAAAAAACAAGAAAAATGAACTAAAAATTTAAAATGGCAAAAAATTACCCATAAAATATACATTTCTGCAATCAGGGGATCATGAACAGAGTTTATGTACTTATGAGCATTGTCTCTGATGGTTCAAAAAAAATGACGTCATTGAAATTCGAACCCTGGCTATCAATATGTAAGGAACATTTACTCAGATCAATACATTTGGAGGTTTGATCCTGTAACTATTTCTGCTTAAATAAATGTCTTCATAGTTTGTTCAAAACGTGTGAAATAGTTCCAAAGCTATAAGAAACACTAGCGCACACACACACACACACACACACACACACACATACACACTGGTGTATTTAAAAAAGAAAATGCCCACAATTCTAGACTCTAATTTGAAAATGTTTTCTCTCAGCTCATCGTTAAACAAATACTCCTGAAGCAGTAAACAGATTTGTGGGTCTAGGACGAAGGGAAGGGGGGGGGGGCGCCAAATAGCTAAAGGTCCCCTCCCATAAACTACACACAGCCTCCCCAATTCCCCTCTTTCCCCTAAACCTTATTGTAAATAATCCCGAGCTGCAAATAGAACCACACTGCTCCACTGCTTCTTCTTGTAAATATGTCTCGTTCTCAAGGTCTTTACTAGTGGGTCATTATTACCCTTACATTTAAACACAACCAATACATACACACACACGCATACATACATACATGCACACACACACTAACCCCATGGAATGGCGACTGACGAATTTTAAACCATATGATTGAACATAACGGTAAACAAGTATTTTACAATGATGCGGACACGCAGTTGATGAAAATACTTTATTCAGTTAAATATTTCAAAATACGATAAAATAATCATAAAATCATGTATTGTATGTAAACAAAATGACAACAATTTTCTCTTTTCCAAGTAAATACGATGCCTGTATTAAAAGGTATTGATGTGTGCACTATATTACACAAAATCAGTAACGTTCCAAAACGAAAAATAAGTACTTTTAATTATGTTTAAAATATTGTTTCGAGTTGGACAAAAATAAATTATTTAAAAAATTGAAATAGTATGAGAAAACTTAAGTTTACGTTATTTTTAATGTAATATATAACAGGTAATTAAAGATCTTTACATTTATAATATAACTGTGATCTTTTACAAGTGTTGGCAACCCAAAATCTAAACATATGATTTTCGAACTGTCATCCAGATAAAAACCTATCGTGAACGGAATATACCTAAATTTTAACTGTCAGAAGTAATAGCTGCTAAACACATGTTTTTTTCAGACCATATGGTTCAGCGTAGAGATACATAATTTTTTGGTCTGATAACATTTCAAAGGCGTCAGCTGTGAATTGTCAGTCAGCACCAAAGAAGACATGGGGCTAATGTAGCTAATCACACAGTTCCGTTACGGGGTAGGCAATAAACTGTGCATCTTTCCCATAAATTATTACTAGCACCGCGTCTTACTACCCGTTCGGTTTTATACGCACTTACGCTAATGTGTAATGGTAGGGTGATTGTGAGATGAAATGGAGGACCTACAGTTTAACGTGGAATCCGAACCACGGTGGAGGCCTGGCATTCCTCACATTCACAAGATGTATTATCAGAGGTGAAGGAAGGGTTTGGTAATCAGATAAATCTATGCCGGGACCGAGGATTGAATCCCGGCCGCCAGCACAGAAGTCTGACACCTTACCCCTAGACCGCCAGGTCACCTACTTTCCCATAAAACAACTTCGTACTTGATTCAGCCTCACTAACATCCACACACCGAGTAATACATGCGCTATTATTCTTAAAACGCTTAGTAATGATTCTCTTTTTAACACGTCCGTCTACAACATTTAATCAATAATAATATTTTCTAACCAATTGTAAAAAAAAAAGTTATCGGGGCATATATAATTCTCAAGCTATCGTAACATATTTTGTTTCCCCTAAAACACACATTAAAAAAACCTATCCCGAGTACTTAAACTGTACCAAACTGTATTTAATGAACGCCGGCACGGCCAAGGTCCAGATATCACAGACACTTAGGCCAACTGCTCGTCTCTTGACAGACCTGCCAACCTTGGGGCACGGTATAAAGAGGTCGAATTTCAAGTAGTATGGAGAACAATCTTAGGCATAATTCTTGGATTGATGAAGATGGGAGTACCAGGGTTCGAATCCCGGCCGGGTGTACTGAAAATGCTTTCTCCTAAATTGTTCCTCACGTTATCTACACACTAATGCGGGTAAATTTCCAGCAACTCGACATTCATCATCTCGTCCTACAACATTTGAAAAATTGATGTGTATATGTGTGAACCGAACTAAGAGTGAGCCGTGGTGATAAAGGAGGAGAATGTGCGAGGTCAGGAATGAACCTTGGCCCCCTGGGTCAGAGTCAGAAGTGTAACCTTCCAAGCACACAACAGGGAATACACAGGGGGATGTTTTAAAACTAATTCTAAATACTATTGGAATATTTATGAATTTGGTACACCTAGGGGCAAACTTTTTCTTTTTTTGTGTTGATGAAAAATGGAAATGAAAAACCAAGCACATCTCATTTTTCCGCCTCAAACATTGCCTTGCGGAGCAGTTTTATGGATTTCTTCACCAAGATCAGGTCGTTTTGTTTTAAACTCCGATGACACTGGGGGATTTCTTTCCTCCATACTTCAATTTAAGTTGACTGGAAAAGGCAGGGCGTGGTAACCCTGTAGGGAGATCATGGGTTCAGATCTCATTCGGGGGAACTGTGGGTGGTTTTCCCCTCCCCTGCTACACAATTACGAATACACTTCTTCTAAATTAAACCGTATCGCATAGGCGTGGTTAGGTTGTTTCTATCACCGCGTCTTATTACTGGCTCAGGTTATACGAATTTATAATTACTCTAAGAGGGTAATGATGCGCATTTTAGAGGTAATCTACCCGCATCTGTGTAAGAGAGTGGGAAATAATTTAGGGAAAACCACCTTCAGTAGACCCGGCCGGGTTTCGAATCCCGATCTTCCCGCCATCTAACACGAGAGGGACTGAAGAAGGTTTGTAATTAGTTCAAATGTTCAAAACCAGGATGGGTTTACAAACTAAACTAAGTAATAGGGAGCAAATTCTTAGGCACCAAAAATGTTTAAGATAGGCAGGTGAATATGCATTAAAAATATGAGATCTATCTGCTCACAAAGTAATGTAAAGTTGTGACCTTCAGCCAATTCACACTGCTGTCTTTTTAGCGCCACCATACGCGTGTACAGTAGTTCGGAAACTGTACATACAGCTTGTTTGGACCAAAAGTAATACAATATCCCTGTACACTTACATCCGGAAAACTATGCTAATACCATGAAATTGTGTTAATAGTTTCGGCGTACATCACCGGGAGAGCAAAGCTGTGCAAGCATGCGTGTACAACAAGTTGCATAGGAGTTAGGCGCACGGCACTGCACATGTAATAATGACGAACACTTTCTGTGATTTAGGACCGTTAATGATGACCCTCGGAACGTATTCCCACTTCTAGATGGACTGGTGTGTTGTTTAATAGCAATTGCTATATGTTCTGCTGCCGTGCTTCAAACAAGCTATATGTGCAGATTGAGTAACACTCTGTATACTAATAACGCTAATATGTTATAGGTTAGAAAAGGTGCAACTTAGAGGAAGTGTGTCTGCACTTTCGTGGAGGGAGATTGGGAAACCATTTAGTAAAAAAAAAAACCTTAAGTGCACCGCCCCCCCGAACCAGGATTATAACCTCGATCTTCTCTACATCGACAATCCAGTCTAGTGCAGAAGGGACACCTTAGCCCGTTCGACCAATGAAGCGGGTCACATACTGTTAATCACAAGATAATTTTCTAGGTGTGCATTAGTGAAAACGGGTTATATTTTCATTTAAAGTGTGTTTTATTTATAATTTGTAGGGCCAAACTCTACTTCACACGATGTCAAGGGACAGAATTTCAAATTTTCTGTTTCTGAAGAAGTTGAATTTTCCCCCTGCAACGGCATACCGTTTCCTCCCATTGTCTTCCGCCCGATTTACTCTCATTGGAAGCTATTTAACAAGTTTCTATTCTCAAACATAATTCAAAAAAGTATGCCACAATTTCTATGAAATTTCTCTCTTTTTCCACAATCAAAAATCCATACCCTCTAGAAAAGAGAGGCCAAAGCTAAAATAGGCGCGGAAAGACACTAATTCATATGTTTTAAGGCAAATGGGAAAAATCCTGTCCCTAGACTGATAACATACCACTTGTAGTGAGTAGCTCTTGTCTCCCTCCCTTGTTGGCGCGTCACCACCACTTGTAGTGAGTACGTGTTGTCTCCCTCCCGTGTTGGCGCGTCACCACCACTTGTAGTGAGTAGCTCTTGTCTCCCTCCCTTGTTGGCGCGTCACCACCACTTGTAGTGAGTACGTGTTGTCTCCCTCCCTTGTTGGCGCGTCACCACCACTTTTAGTGAGTAGCTCTTATCTCCCTCCCGTGTTGGCGCGTCACCACCACTTGTAGTGAGTAGATCTTATCTCCCTCCCTTGTTGGCGCGTCACCACCACTTGTAGTGAGTACCGCTTATCTCCCTCCCTTGTTGGCGCGTCACCACCACTTGTAGTGAGTACCGCTTATCTCCCTCCCGTGTTGGCGCGTCACCACCACTTGTAGTGAGTAGCTCTTGTCTCTCTCCCTTGTTGGCGCGTCACCACCCCTTGTAGTGAGTACGTGTTGTTACGGTGATTTGAGGAGGGTACTACACAGATCTAGGACGACTCACTCACTGTCCGGCTTCAACAGAACTGTTTGTCTCGCGCCTGGTTTCTGCGGAATGTTTTGTTGGTGATGGTCCAGAACCCCCATCCCCACGCTATAATTCGGTCTTTTGTTCGAGCAGGGGGGGCCAATGTGTGACCCGCTGCGTTATTTTATTTTAGGATAGTCCTGTCTATGTGATTAGTGTCATCATTGATTTATTACTACACGTTCGGGTTATATATTTAATTTAATTATTATAATTTTTCCACCGCGTGCTTAGTACCCTCTCGGAACAGTACTCAAGGGTATATTAATTTCACTAATGGATTAGTGATTAGGAAGGAAGTTTACCTGCATTGACGAGGAGGGAAATTGGTAAATTTTTCAGAAAAACAACCCTCGATATACCCTGCTGGGATTCGAACCCCTATCTTCCCGTCACTGGCAATCCAGTCTGACATGACAGTGGTGCCTTAGACCATGCGACCACCGATGCGGTTTTTAAACTATTATTATTATCATCATCATCATCATCATAAGGTGATAAACTTTATTTGTCTTCAGCGTGTCGTAATACCTGTCCGGTCAATATAGGTACCATATTAATAACGGTACTGGGGAGGGGATTAGTAAGGTACAATTGAGAGAAAATGTACCTGCATTTGCGTGGAGGGAGATTTATAGCAGTACACCCGGCTGGTTCCAGTACCTTATGACCTCCACATTGCTGGTAGACCAGACTATATAAGCATGGCGTTTAGTCTGTGTGCTCACGTAATGTTAGTCATGACACTTTATAAACACAACGTTAGGTATCATTACATGACTTGGGAACTAGCCAGAGAACATATTAATCACTCAAGAGGTATAAATGTATATTTACTGTATCAAGCACATTCACAAACACATTATTTCCAATAGGCACTAGAGATTAAAATCTTCCGCAGTGGCGGCTTGCGGTCTACTAAATGCTGCTCTTAGAGCCTATTGTATTTAACTATCGTATTTGACCTAATAGTAGCCGGGGACTCTAATTGTATCTGGGGTGGAAAGAAAATATGTTAATAGTCAAATACGGTCTATAACAAATAGTGGGCTGGAGGTAAAAATGGGGGATAGACAAGTTTTTAACAAATACCTAGCCGACCTTAAAATTATGTTAGCTATTTTACTGACAATATACTGAAAAATAAAATCCCAACAAATAATGGCATGTTGTGAGACTTTAATAATAATAATTGTTGGGGCGAGTTTCCTATAAACACTGCCGTGGTTCCGATCACATCGTCTACTCCGTCAGAAAACCGCACCGTTTTGCTATTTGTGGACATTATGGTATGTGCTGAGGAAGTGTATAGGCAGAGGCAGGTTTTTTTTGTTATTGGCGATAAACGCGAATTGTTTTTCTGTAGCTTCAAAATCTATATTTACACGTTTCACAATGTTTATGAAGTGATCCAACTTATTTTCAAATCGCGAATTTTCGCGAAATTTTGCTATTCTCGCGATTAACGCGAAAAATTTAATATTTTTTTCACACTTTAATATTTCAATAGTCGGATTTGAAGTTTTAAAAACAATATTGTATTGAATAAACATTCCTTCACAGCGTAAAATTTGCCGCCATTTTATTTTCACAGAAGTCTCTCAAGCCTTAAGAATGTGTCTGGATCATATATTTTGCGCATGCGTAGTTTTAAAACTGAAACAAGANTTTTTTTAATTAACATATCCTGCGTTAATTTTAATACTCGCTGCCAGATATTTATTTAAGTTATTTTGGGTACTCAGCTTATTTTATATTTCACTTAAACCAAATAAAAATATCTCAAACAAGAGATTTCAACTACCATATGTCGCCACCCGCCATCTTGCAGTCTTGGAATGATTAAGTAAATAAAACACAATAGAATTACTACTCATAGACTGCACATCAAATTTTAAGCCAAAAAACACTTTGCTTGTTGCAATTACTAAGCAATGTTCAAGCATGTAAATTCTAGACTTTATAACTTTTTTGGTGCTACACATTTTTCATATGTTGGTATTAGATAGTTTTCTTTCGATATAGCCCGTCACTAGCTTCACTAATAGACCATTAAATTAGCGTGTTAATACTTGATTAGATCATGATTTGCAATTTTCAACACAAAACACCACCATTTTGAAAAATTAATGAGAATTTTAAAAAAAATATTCACCTTAAAAACCTGCCTCTGTGTATAGGAGTGATCTACAAGAAGTTAGTACTATGTACCATTATTTACATACGCAGCAGAGGGAGCAGGATGGAAGCAGAATTCAAACTTGTGAAATTACATTTCTGAGAAGTACTATATTACAACCCACCTCGGTGGCGTAGTTGGCTAATGCGCTTGTCGTGTTGAGCTCAACTGCTGAGGACGGTGAGATCGAGGTTTGAATCTCGGTCGGGTGAACTGAGGGTGGTTTTTCCTAAATGGTTTTCCACTCTCCCTCCACGCAAATGCGGGTTCACTTCCTCTAATTCAACCTTCCCAATTCCCTAATCCATTAGAGTAATTAGTACTTAAAGCGTATAACCCGAACGGGTAATAAGACCCGGTGCTAAATATTATTACTATATTACAGGATGTCTACCATCCGGGAAAACTGGAATTTGAAGTGATCGAGGGGAAAACGGGAATAAGTCGGGAATTTGGCAAATTATAAAAAAAGAAAAATCCGGTAAAATGTTGTTTTACTCAAAATATGAAATATATTAATCTTTAAATCATCCATTTACCATGAGTAGTGATATTGGTTTACCAGCCCAGTTTGACCTACTTTCCACGTCCGTATGATTTACCGTTATTCCCCCTCCTGCCCATGTCCTCCACTCTTACCCCTATCACCCTCTCGACTACCAACCTCGGACATGTTGGTTCTTGACGATTAATTATTAAGGATTGTTAATTAATTATTGTTAATTGATTATTGTTAATTAATTAATTGGTAGTATAGAGGTGTTGGAGTTTTTATTCATTGATTAGGGCGTTGTAGTTTATTAGAACCTCGCGCTATGGCTGTCGGGAATAGAATGAACATCGGTCTTCTGTCACAAGGCTCTGTCCCGGAACAAGCAGCATGAACCTCGTGCTATGGCTGTCGGGGCTAGAGTGTGATAAATGGTTCCCCTGTCTTGAGACCCCCCCTCCTCCTTCGCAACCCTGGCGCCAGTATGTCGGCCTGACAAGACAAGAATAGATATCGAGGTCATTGCCGCGGGCAACGGGGTTTTCCCTGGCGTCAGCTTGACTACTCACGAAACAAGAATAGATCGTGAACTAGGTCAGTGTGTTGCTACCCCTTGGGTTTTCCCTGGCGCCAGTATGTCGGCCCGAAAAGACAAGAATAGATATTGAGGTTATTGACCCGGGCAACGGGGTTTTCCTTGGCGCCAGGTTGGCGGGCAAACAAGTCGAGACAAGAATAGATCGTGACCCTGTTCTTCTCGTGACGTCGATCGAGGGGGTATGAAAAGGGGCGCCCACCTGGTTGTCTATTTATAAGCTTTTGTAGAGCAGCTCAAGATGGGCATGTTACAGCAGCTGGGAAACTTTTTTCGGCGCCGTGCAGACCGTAAAATTGTGTGATCTAACCGTAGATCAAAAGTATTCGGTGGATAAATTAAAAGCGGTCAATACAAAGTTTGGGAGACGCCTAATAGCCTATCTAGATGGCGAGTTTTGTGTATTTTTACCCTGCCTTTCTGGTACTCTAACAAATGAAGACGTGTGTGAGTTAAATAAAGAAAAACTGATATTTACCTGCGCCGGAGTAAAACCCGGTTCACCTACCATTGTGAGCTTTGAACGCGTTTAAGAGACACGGCAGTTAACAACAACATCAGGCAGCGGAGCGGTTAATACAAAACGTTTAGCTCCCAGGTACGCACACCATGCTTCGATCCGGCTATATTAATTTAATGTTTATGGGTCATACGATTGAGGGGCGTGCCTATATGACGGTAGAGAATGTTCACAGTGTGGCGGTGAGTGATAGACAGGTAATTTACAAAATAGAGGAGCGAGGCTATATCGAGTTTTGCGACTCTACCTGTCACACGATAAGAGCGATGGAAATACAAACCTACGAGAGAATCAAAGAGTCTTACATGTGTGATATAACGTGCGCCATTTACAATTTCCGCAAGGGGGACATTGTGGCTGTGTTGCCACGCCCGCCGCCGCCGCCCCCAGAGTCAAAGGCGTACCCGCCCCCAGAGTCGCCCGAGTACCCTCCACCAGAGTCGTCTACCTACCCGTCACCTGCGATCCCGCCACCACCACCACCACCACCGGAGGAGGTAAAGTCCGAAGAACCCGTAAATCTCGAGGATTTAACAATTTACAAAAATTATTCAAATGTTAAAATTATAGGTGAAACGTCCGACGACTACATACTCGGTCTGGGTAGTTTCGGTAACGTCTTCCTTCCAAAGTCAATCTATTATTTGGATTGTAAGCGATTTAAATCTAAAGCATGCTGTATGATATATCTTGGAGGACAAAGTGTGATGTTTAAAAGTGAATTTATAAACTAGACGTGCTCATGTGTTTGTAGCACTCTGCTGCCGTCATCGGAGCTAGCGGTGACATTTTGAAACAAAAAAAAAGTTAGAGTCTGTGAGTATAGCGAGTGTTTATTTCTTTTGCTGCATCTCCAACTGACATTATTCCATTTAAATGCTGCGGATCCTACGCAAAGTTCTCCAATCTTATTCAGCACAAACCTCAAACACCTCCAAATGCTACTCAACAGGATGCCTGCTGGGACGAGGAGGTATTATGCAGTGCGTTAGACCTGGTCGAGAAAGAGGAATACAATCGTGTCAAGTGCTTAAACGAACTTGAGAAAAACAAAAGTTATAACGTTCTATCGGAAGAGACCCCCAATGAACCGAATGTTATTGTGCTTGAGTTTGTTGGAAGAGTAAGATTGCCGGGTAAAACCTGTGGAGACATTGTCAATATACGCTCTAGCGCCTCTCAACGTGTCTTGAACTATTTTGAAGGGGACTCCTACTCATTTTCTAGATGGTAGATGTCTTTTATATGTTTTTTCCTTGCTATGTATTGGTCACAGGACCTAAATAATATTGCTGCTTGTTGTTGTTATGCATGTTTTAAATTAATCAAATAAAAGGTTTCGAGTTTGTATTATAAATTGTAAGGTTAGTCTTTTTTTTTTAGCGCCGCGTCTTACTATCCGTTCGGGTTATACGCCTATTTACTAATTACTCTTATGTGTTAGAGACTAGGAAGTTTTTGATTTACATGAAGTGCACCCGCATTTGCATGGAGGAAGAGTGGAAAACTATTTATGAAAAAACCTCAGTGCACCCGACCGGGCTTGAACTCAGATCTTCCTGTCTTTGGCAATCTAGTCTAACTCGAGATCAGCGCGTTAAACCACGTGGCCACCGAAGTGGGTGTTAGTCTTATTGTTTTATATAGGGAGCCTACGCTTTTATTTTAGTAAAAAAACACCAAGTTTTAATTAACTTTACTTTAGATAATGTCAATACACAATTAATATATTTTTTTAAATATAGCCCACGTCAGTATTTTTAATGATAATGTTCAAATTAGTTTGACGCACGTGGTATAGAATGATATGAAATTAAGTTATCGCCCTACCTCATTTAATCACTATTGCTGTCTGGTCGTTTGGGCACTCCTGTGCGCTAGTCGAGGATATAGGTTGCTGGCGCGAACCTCACAACGAGAAGTGTCGAATGGGGCTGACCTACCCAATCAGAACCAGGACAAGTTGTCGCCCCTCGCGGGAAATGAAGATGTGCGGGAGTATATCAGCATTCGATTACAAACAAGTATATCATAGGTTAAAAACATTGGACATTAATGACAAAACCGGTAACATCTTTGTGGTGTGGTAAACCTACTAACTATCTGGTCTTAAGGTCAAGGTTGCCAGAACGTAACCTCACCATTCAACCTTCATACATTCCTTAACCTGACACCCAGCCTCCTTTAAATCTACTGTCACCACTCACATCGGCGTCTCAGCTTACCAAGGGGTCATGTATCTTCAGGTTTCACAACTAAAACTGTGTGTGTATACCTGTCATTGCCCATACATACCACACCTCTCCTCAACCTGCGCGACTTTGTTAACCCTAACATGTTTGGGGATTTATACAAGATATGAAGATACGAATTTATTTATTATGTAAACAATTACATTACATTACGAATTACATTAACGAATAGTAAATTAGTATAAAAGAAAAGTTGCCGCTGGGTCAGAAAATCGGCAAGTTGGCGGTCATCCTCCTCCCGCACCTCACCCCCTTTCCTACTCCACTTCGGTGTCCTACCCTTCTCCCACAACCCACCTTCCCCAACTCCATCCTCCTGGTTGCAGCCCCAGAGAGCACGGGTACATACAGCGCAAGTGTACAGTTGTACAGATCGCGCAAGTGTTTCGTGACCTTATAGTGCCCTCTTTCTTCTCCAGAACAGCACAAAGGAATTGTGTTTAAAGGCCCACGGTGTCTTTTTTAACGGATTCGGCTGGTAGATTGCATTATCACTGTTCGTGGGACCGATAGATACGCTTTGGCTTGGTACGGCTCGGACGTTCCCGTGAATTGTCGGTAAATGCATGAAACATCAAAGGCCTGTGGTTCGTCTGATGACGGGCCAGTAGTGGCTCGGGAACCGCGCCACATCTACAAACACGAGTAGAGCAAACCACGCGTCGTGGGAATGGTTAGGCTCACGAATCTACAAACCATGAGCCATTCGCGACTTTCCATACAAGAAGTCGTGGGGAAAAGGCTTAACTGGGTAGCAATTGTACAGAACGCGCAAGCAGCCTTAAAGTGGCTTTCAAGTTACTGGCATGGAGCTTTTAGGGTAGGTTAGAGGACAATCAGGTTTCAAAGGATGAAGTTGGATATCTGTTGATTCCAGTAGCCTTCGTATTTCTGCCGCCAAACAAAAGAAAGGAAACAGACACTCGATTTTTTACGCCAATTAAGAATTATACTTCTATGTACCTGCGTTATTTTGTATCCCGATCTTCTGCGCTGTTTTGTACCCACTTTTCCTTTGCACTTTTATGTACCCACTTTTTGTTTGCGCTTTTATGTACCCACTTTTCCTTTGCACTTTTATGTACCCACTTTTCGTTTGCGCTTTTATGTACCCACTTTTCGCTTGCGCTTTTATGTACCCACTTTTTGCTTGCGCTTTTATGTACCCACTTTTCCTTTGCACTTTTATGTACCCACTTTTCGTTTGCGCTTTATGTACCCACTTTTCCTTTGCACTTTTATGTACCCACTTTTCGCTTGCGCTTTTATGTACCCACTTTTCCTTTGCACTTTTATGTACCCACTTTTCCTTTGCACTTTTATGTACCCACTTTTCGCTTGCGCTTTTATGTACCCACTTTTCCTTTGCGCTTTTATGTACCCACTTTTCCTTTGCGCTTTTATGTACCCACTTTTCGTTTGCGCTTTATGTACCCACTTTTCCTTTGCACTTTTATGTACCCACTTTTTGCTTGCGCTTTTATGTACCCACTTTTATGTACCCACTTTTCGCTTGCGCTTTTATGTACCCACTTTTCCTTTGCACTTTTATGTACCCACTTTTCGTTTGCGCTTTTCACCCTCCTCTTCCCACACCCTTTTTCACCCTCCTCTTCCCACACCCTCTTTCACCCTCTTCCCACACCCTCTTTCACCCTCCTCTCCCCACACCCTTTTTCACCCTCCTCTCCCCACACCCTCTCTCACCCTCCTCTTCCCACACCCTTTTTCACCCTCCTCTTCCCACACCCTCTCTCACCCCCTCCTCTTCCCACACCCTCTCTCACCCTCCTCTTCCCACACCCTTTTTCACCCTCCTCTTCCCATACCCCTCTCATATTACTCAAATACTTGAACCCATATCGATACATTTCCTACAAATGGTGATGAAACTTTTCTTCCGCATGCGACCCATAATGGTAAATTCCCCCCTTTACCCCTACCCTCCCCGTCCCTTCACCTACCCAGCCACGCTCTTACTCCCCTCTATTCTACCCCCACTCAACTACTCAAGCTTATTAACTATTAATTTCCTTACACTCCTGTCGTTACGAATGGTGATGCAATACATATTTCAACTTCCCTTCTCATTCACAGTACAACATTAAGAGTCCTATATGGGGTCATAAAGTGACGTAATTTGGAGGCATTGTTCTAGGGCTATACCTAGTCGTAAATATGAGATATAAATTTAATATTTTTTCTTCAATAAATGAAAGGACTATTGAATGATTCAATGTGTTAAAAGATGCGTTTTATTAATTATTTTTTCCTTTAAAAAATTCGTCAAATGGGGTGTTTTCAGCATAATTTAACCAAAAAAAAGCTGGAAACACGGATATAGATACATAAAAACATAGATTACCAAATTCTGCACCAAATGGTGTATTAATATTATATAGTCACCGCTGAAAATCTTCCTAAATTTACCTAAAACGAAACACATTTTCTTGTAGTTTTGAATCCGTCTGGTGACGCGCTCTTGCAAATCCGATTCTTAACCGGCCATGCGGAGCTTAGCTTTCTAGCAGACTATAACACTCAAAAAGTATTTATAGCTTGATGTTTCATTTAGCCTAAAACTATCTTTGCCAATACTGGAATGTAATAAAGAAATTAATTTGATGTTCACCTGCATTGAAAGTTTGTATTTTTGGCAATTTTATTTTGAAAATTAATAAAACTTAAACCCCTCATTGTCGGGGGCTCCAGAAGATATTTTAAAGTTTGGGAAGAAGGTGGTGGGGGAGGGTTTCAACTGAGAGTGAGGCTGGAGGTCCTAACAGGGTAAAATTTTAGACCAACGATGACTTTAGAAGTTATTTGAAATGGAGGTTTTATTTTTCATGGATAGTACATTTTTGTATGTCTTTCTTTGTCATGTATAGGAACAACATAGTAAGAACTTGTGTGGGAAAGAACGTGGTACTATCCAGTGATATTTATGTGGTAAGGGTGATTAGTAAAAAATAAGGGTGTTTTTAACGTTGTGGCTCCCAAGCCAAAAGGGGAATCGGAAGCCCTGCTCCGAAAATTTTCCGAAACTTGGATGCCCTCAAAAGCTATTTAAAATGGTCCGCACTTGGAAAAATTTACGAAAATTATACTCTTCTAAAAGTTATTTGGAGTGTTTCTCACCCATAAGATTTTTTCAAATTTGAATTTTCTAAAAGCTGCTTAAAGTGTTCCTTACCTGATGGTCTTTTGCAAATTTATTACTTGTATATGCTTTTTAAGGTTATCTTCCCCTGACAAATCTTTGAAAACTTGATGCCTCTATTAACTTTTTAGAGTGGTAACTTAATGGCGACTTTTTAAAATTTGATGCCTCTAGAGGATATTTCGAGTTTTTTAAAAATTGTGTTCAGTGCACACAACCAAAGAAATATTTCTTACATTTACGTGGTGCTACGTGTCTTACAGAATGCCATACTGTAAGTGGAGTGCCTAAAACACTTGGGAGTTTAAACATTGGCCCTAAATTTGGTTGTTCTTTCATTTTGAAATATATTATCCAAGATGAATTCTGATTAAAATTTTAAGCCCAGCTGATTTCTGCTGATAAAATGAATTTATTTTACTTACCCAGGTTTTCCAGCCCAAATGATATTTGCTTTGCCGGTATTTTATAATAAAAGCTATTGGTCTACATACAAAATCTCATAGTTTTCATGGCCTTCTATTAAATTATTGGAACAAAGATCATCAATAAATAACACTAATTGGGAATACAACTTAATAGTTTTGATTTAACTTCATATTTCACAAATTATTGCAAACAAAATTTTAAAAATTCAATGACATTTTATAACTTATCCGAATTCTCCTTGACTTTTCATGTGACACCCAACTAATTTACTTTTACGGGTTTTTTTTCTGTTTTCCATGTACTCTCCGTTTACCCCGAAAGGTAGAATCTTAGTCCCATGGGTGTAGGGAGAATTTAATTTTGGGAGAGTTCCAAATTGTAAGTATATGATATGATGTTAAGACTCCTGAGAAATAAGAAAATTATTTTAAGAAGTGGTGGTGGAACCTTTATATTTTGTGTAATGGGGGAATGGGAAATATCAAGATTTATTTATTTTAGGAGTTTTTCTCCCTCCCAGTTAATGTTTAAAAATTGGATGCCCTAGAACTTTTTTTTATAAATTTTCTTCCTCCCAGTTAATGTTTGAAAATTTTATGCCCTAGGACACATTTGGAGTGTTCCTCAAAAGTGGAGAGTTTTTGAAAATTGCACTAATTTAATATAAATCTAAAGTAGACCTTCCCTGATTTTTTTTTTTTAAATTGTAGAATCCCAGAGGATATTTGGAGTAGTCCTCTAGCAAATTTTTGAAAGTTTTATGTATTTAGAAATAATTATATAATGGTCCTACTCTAGAACTTTTGATACCCA
>CABFVX010003875.1:35039-76454 GCA_902151425.1 Timema shepardi | reverse complement strand
TTCATAATCCCGGAAAAATGTAGCAAAGTAAAGGTTATTTTGGCTCTTTTCTCAGCCCAACAGTCTTACCATCATGCAGCCTTAAGTATATCCTCCTTTAGCAGAATTTACCTCTTGAATTTGTTTTGGCGTTGACTCCACTAATTTAGTGCACATATTTTTTACTTCATCATCATGGAACCACAATTTTATAACATTCGTTATCATGCGTTCTTTGGTTGAACAGTCCATTTTACCTAAACGTCTCTTCAAGATATTCCCCAAGTTTTCTATTGGATTTAAGTCTGGTGAATTTCCAGGCCAACCAAGAAAATTAATTTTATTTTCCATCATGAAAGTCTTGGCCAATTTTGAATTGTGACATAGGGCCAAGTCATGTTGAAATGTTCTGTTAAAATTTTGCAAGAATGAAACAATCATACGTTGTAATATTTTTACATACTTGAATGAGTTCATCATACCTTGAACAGGAACTAAGCTTCCAGTGCCATTTGCTGTGAAGAAAACCCAAAACATCTATTTCAGAGAGAGTTTTATGGTTTTCTGGACATGCTCGGATCTTAAGGGCTCACAGTTGCTTCGTCTAACATTTGCTTTGTAACCCTCACAAATAAATTAGTTTCATCACTGAAAATTACCTTTTTAGAGTCGTCAGCTGTCTATGATTTATATTTTTTGGCCCATGATAAACGTTTTATTTTCATTTTAGTATTCAAATATTGTTTTTTCAATGGTATTCTTGCCTTCCGGCCTGCTTCCAGAAGTTTACGGCGTACAGTTGAATCACTAACATCAAAACCACTAGCCAATACATCTCTATGAAGGTCTGTGCTTTTTTTTTAAATTCATTTTTACTATTTTTCATTAGAATTTTATCGGTTCGCGGAGTTGTTTTTAGTTTTCTTCCACATTTACCTCTACTTTTTGGAGACAATGATCCAGATGCATAGCATATCGTAAGAATTCTTGATAAACTTGGTTTGCCCACACCAACTACAGAAGCGATATTTCTCACTCCCATAGAAGTGTGATCTTTATGAGCAATTACTTTTGATTGCTTCCTTGGAGTAATATCCATTTTTAAATACATGAAAGCAACACGTATCTCACAGAGAGCAAAAACTAACATCCACCTGTAACTACCAGCGGCTGGAATTACAAAACACGGCGGAAGGTTTACCGCTACCGCGTGTATAAATTCACTAATTTAACTCAATGCAGTTAGACAACACGGTGGCCCAACAACTGAGACCCCAACCACGTGCATAAAAGCTCCCTAAGGTGTTGAGCTTCTATGCTAGGGTCCGGGGCTTAATACTCGGTCCTGGCACAGATTTATTTGTTTGCCAAACCCTTCCTTCACCTCTGACAAGACATGTATTAATCACACCTTGTGAATGTGGGGAACGCCAGGCCTCCGCCATGGTTCGGATTCCACGTTAAACTGTAGATCCTCCATTTCGTTTCACAATCACCCTACCATTACACATTAGCTTAAGTGCGTATAACCGAATGGGTAGTAAGACGTGGTGCTAATAATAATAATAATAATAATATAATAATAATAATTAATAATAAAGTACCTACCTGAGGCCTTAAAGACACTAAGATTACTATTTCCTAAATTAATTGGTAAATTTTAGGGAAGAGTCGTGACTTGAACTATTTATATTCCAGCATTACATAATTATAGTATTATGCAAAATAAAACCTGTTTTGAATTTATATGTGTTTCAATTGTGATCAAATTACATATACGAAAATTTTCCAATGACACAAATATTTTCGTTTTGTACCTGGATATTTTGATGTTATCTATTTTGTAGTAAATAATATTGTCATTTCAAATTAACTTAGGTTCTCAATTTGAATATAGCTTTTTATTTTATGATTTACCAGAAATTGATAATTTATATTATTAATCTAAGATTTTTATGTAGTTAAATGTCTTGTTTGGACTCGACCGAGTGTTGATAACTCTGGATACATTCTTTCTTCTAAGAAACATTTTAATAGATTATAGTTATCAGTTAATTACTTACATACCATATTTTACAAAGAAGGAAAGAAAATACTTTTCCATGCCCCTTCTCAACCCACGCTAACATAATTTGCATTCACTTCCAGGGTGTTATGTTCTCAATGATTTCAATTAAAAGTATGAAAAATATCAAAATAGCAATAATTAATTACATATAAATACAACAAATATTAATACAAACTTGTTAAAATAAAAATAATAAAGATTAAATCTACAAATTAGGGGTATACGAGTATATTAATATTTTACAAGAGACAGAACCGAACATCTGGTGCAATGTGTCTCTTAGTGTTTATATAAGTAAATAAGATAAAACTGAAATCATTACATTGAGATAGTAAAAAAATAAAGTTATATCAAATACAAACAGATAAATGTGTCATCATTTTAAAAAGCCACAGCACAACAAACGAAGAGTAGTAAGACTTATTTGAATCCATGAAAAAATAAATGTTACGGCGCACCACACAGACTTTCTCTCTCTTTCTATAAACTCGTAAGATTTCTGAACGGAATAATATAAGAAGGCACGATTGCCGTCAAGATTCATTAAAATTTCTGTTTTAAATCTTATATTTTTATTTTTAAAGAATTAATGTCCTCATTTGTATGTTTGGACCAATAAAAAGATTATTATTGGGTCCACAAGGGTCAACACTCAGTATTAAAATTTCGATTTCCGGTTAAAATTTATATTTTATTAGGTGTTGCACATATTCAAGTCATCGCATTGATATTTAATAATTCATTTATAAATTTTGACCAATAAAAAATGTAAATATTGACTATTGAGTCTAAAATGGAGATAGATCATTGATGTACAAACATTTCTCCTAAGAGGTTTAAGGAAAAATAACTTTTTTTATTTCTAATAGTCCTACAATTTTGCAATGATAAGATGTTTAGTTTCACAAATAGTTGTGGAGATATGGAAATTAACGCTTCTGTAAAGTAACCTAAAAATAATTTTCATGGGAAAATAAAAATAGCCAGTTTATTTATAATCTTAATCAACGCCTAGATACGAATTATAATCAAAATCGTTGAAGCAGATTTTGAGAAAACCTATTTTATCTCTTTTCGCCCTTTATAAAACTACTCTTAATTTTATGTTTTAATAGACACATAGACAGACGGCATTGCAAATACTATTTTTTAGGGTTCGGTGGATCATGAGACGTCAACATCCATCAACATTTCAAGTTAGATTTTTTTATGGTCGCAATACTTCAACTTTAATGTCCAAAAAGTTAAAAAATATATATAATTGCCTATAGATTGAAAGTTATTGATTTTATAAAAATATGTTTCAAATAAAATATTTGTATTATAAATATATATACATATTTTTAATGCTAAGTAATTTCATATCTCAAATAGTTTCGGAGATATTATAAAAAATGTTAATTTACGCATCATACCGGAGCCCTTAAAGCCATTTTGCCGAAATATTGAGAGTAGCCATTTTGTTTGGAATATTTATTAATGTTTATAAATGATTTTGAGATAATCGACATTTTTTCTTTTTGCTCTCAGTAAACTCCCTTAATTTTAGGGGTAGATATCCTATTCCAAAAACCCCTCGGGGCAACTCTATGAAAACCCTAGATATCAAGTTTTAGCTCAATCGGTAAAATAGTTTAGGCTCTAGTTGGAGGCACAGATAGACAGGAAGACAGAAAGACGGAAATTCAAAAACCACTTTCTCGGATTCAGGGAGTCAAGAAACGTCAAGATTCATCAAAATCTCGAGTTCGATTTTATTTACGATCATCATACTTTCTCTACCTGTAAGATAGAGAGTAAAAAAGGAAGAAATTGTGTACTAAATATTAAATTAAGATTAAATAAAGACATATAAAATACATAGCTATAAATGTGTCATCATTTTTACATAGCCACTGTTCAGTACATACATCCGTTCAAACCATAAAAACAAAGGAAGAAATATTATATTGTATTGTATGACCTCTAAATAACCACTTCTTGTCCGAACGATATTATTTACTATTGATCAAAATAGAAAAGCATACAAAATAGAAGATAAATATGATGAAATAAGACCTGTTTAATGTATAATTTCTACGATTTAATATTTATCACACCTTGATTCACATTTTGACTATGCGAGAGTACTTTTAACGTGTTATCCCTCTAAGGTCACTGTCAGTAGTGTAAATCTATCATTTTGTTGGCCCATAGTAACTCAATGATTCACATTTTAAAACTACCTTTTTTATTCAGATAGTACTGCGGAAATTTTAGTGGCACTTCACCAGCAATATATACATTTTTGGTAAGTTTATTTTTTGCTACGCAGTACCCCTGCTACCTCACAATGTTGTACTCTTCCTAGCTTATTTCCTGATTTCAGATCCTTGCAGTTACATCTGCACTGGTTGTCCGTAGTTCAGCCCAGTTTGTTTACGGCAATGGATACGGCCCTCTATTCCTTGACGGTACTAGCTACCCAAGACTAATTCCTATTAAATACAGTTCTTCTCTTTCGAGTGTGATTTTATCTGCGGCTGATACTACAGCTGTGTATCCTGGCTTTAATAGCGGCCAGATGTACGTCTCGCATTGCCGAAGAGCACCTTGGAGTGGACACTATGATGCCGGAAGAGCATATTCTGATCCTAGCCCTGGAGACGTAATGGCCTCTTCTACAGCTAATAGAGATGATTCAAAAAACGTTTCTTCTACTGCTGATATTAGCGCCAGTGTGAATAGAGACTACTACTGTTGTGGAAAAAAACCAGCCTATCAAGGGCATAGCAGCCCTCGTCCAAAGGTTGTAGCCCTAGCAACCTCATCTTCAGAAAACAAAGGTGATCCAGCAATAGTTTATTCTGCTACAGGTGCTAGCGTTGGCACAGCCCATGGATATTCTGATCATGGTAAGGTGTCAACCTGTCATGGGAACCGTTACCCCAGCCTAAGTGATAAACAAGCATTGGCTTATTCTGCAGCAAATTCTGGTGATTCAGATGTCGCTTCTGCTGCATATGTTGACTTGAGCCTTGATTACTCCACTCACAGTGATGGACTTCACTATCCTTACTACCCTGAGCGTTATGATCCTGAGCAAAGTACTGTAGCCGTATCAACCTCCTCTACAGTAAATTCCTATGACTCAGCAGCCTCTTTTACTTCCTCTGCTGATACAGGCGTCGGGCTGAGCCAAATATCACTTCCTCATGTTGCTGGACCATCCTGTGATGGATACGATAACCCTGGATACGCGTACCCCCCCGGCCCAAAATATGAAGCCACAGTGGTCACTTCTACGATATCATCTAGTGATTCAGCAGCCACTTCTTCCGAGGGTGGTAACTTCAGATATCCTCCTCATAGTGTATACCCAGGCTGGGGCGGGTATTTTGATCTCGGTCTAAGTACCAGCTTTGCACCGCATTCTGCCTCATCAAATGGAATCCCTTGCCTCTACTCAGTCTATGGTGGCCCCAATCCCTACTACGAAAGATGATATATACATATTCGTTGCAGGGTGCCTGCTGGGACCATCCCCTAACGTCGTTGTATAGTAATTGAGATAATATATTTATAAAAGTTATTTTTATCACTAACAATTCCCATGGCTCTTTACAACTACATAAAGGACTATACATTTAAGGGTGTGTAGACATTAGTATTTGGTAGAATATTCTGTGTACATGGTTTGTTATTTATTTATCATAGTTTTGGAGTAAACGTTTAATTTTCTATAAAGTAAATTTACTTCTGTGCCCATAAATACTGGTGAAAATGCTAGATTCTGGTTTAAATTGAGTATAATGTTTTTCAGGAGAATTGCGCAGTTGGTCCCTGGTCACTTCCATTCACTGAGATACTTGCTATAAAATATATTGGGAAGGTTTTCTATCCCTTTGATACGTATTTTTCCAATATAATCCGGGACTTTCTATTTACATATATGTATGAAGCCAAAGTTATCAAGAAAGAAGCGGCATCTAAAATAAAACTAACTTATCTCATTTCTTTATATTTATTTTTATTTATTTGAGATATTTACGTGCACTTTCTAAACCGACAAATTATATCATGACACGATATTTATTTTTATCTCAATGTTATATTCAGTAGCCAAGTTCCCAAAAAGGCCATTGTAAAAAAAAGTGTTAATCAAGAGAGAACAAATGAATCGGTGAGTGGAAAAAGGATAACATTCCATAAATATGGTAAATTAAAATGAGATAGCCATTTTGTAGGTTGTATAAGCTTTCTAATGAATGAAAAAAGGTGAATATTTTGATCTTGTAACATGTTTAAAATTGGCCTTGAAGTTTCGTTGTGTTGAAAAAAATATTCCTAGAATGTTTACCTTTTTCTACTTAACAGTGAGTTTGTAAAACTGATATCAATAACATTGGATCATTCATTTTCACAGTCGTTGCATGTGTGATGTGGTAGAAAGACGCGTTCACAGCTGGGATAAACTAATTAAATTTGAAACACTGGAAACAAGTCCTTTATTGGTTTTTGCAACACAACAAATAAAATGAAAGTAAAACTATAGCTAAATAATGCTTACAACACCGTATAAATCCTGCGTTTTGTTATTGTAAAGAAAATACTCTTTAGGAGGAAAACCGTCACCATACAAAATAAACAAGTAGCAGCTATTTATCAAATAATAGAGTTTATGAAAACATGAGAACAGAGGACTAGAGACCGTCACTGACTGCACCAGTGAGTAGTGAGTAGATGCTGCCAATTTTTTTAAATATAACAAAGCGAATTAAAAATTTATTATTTTTAATTTTTGACTCACTATTAAATATTTTTTTGTCACAAAACCGATATAATTTGCTTATTTACCTTCTGTCAAAACATTGAGTGGAAAAAGGATAACATTTCAACATTTTAATTATTAATAGTTAATAAACTAATGAAATTTTAGGATTGAATACTTATTGACTAGGACTACAATTGCCTAATGGTAAACCTTTACGATAAAACTTATAGTTTTGTCACTAAACAGTTTTTCTCGTTTTATAGATTTAGGGAAACTGGAATGTTATCCTTTTACACTCACCGATTAAAATTGCTTCCCAGAAAATAAAATGTTAAAAACAATCACAGCCTAGATTGTACATCCTTAAGATTCATCTGAGTCAAATAAATTGATCATAAAAGATCACGGTAAATCCCTCTTGGGCAGACCTGGCAGTCGTTTTCTACTGAACAGTCTCATAAAAAACTTAAATGGAAGGACAGGCTACCAAAGAAATGTATTTATTTTTGTATATAATTTATTAATTAATTAAAAACATTAACATGCATTTCCAAATTATATGCATAGCGCAATAAATTGTATCTTTACAACATAACTGTATAAAAATTAATAAATTATTTTGATGAGATGAGTGTCATTTTTTTTAAAGCCTTGTATCATTTTCTCCAAATCTGTTTGAAATGTTGTGGTTTTAACTTGATTGTTGTCAGTAGCTCGCAGGCCACATAGAAATTGGAGGTGGCTTACACGCGACCCATGAGCCTTAATTTGCCCATACCTGCTTTGCTCTTCTTTAAGCGTAATTAATTGTTATGAGATATTTTTATTTATTATTTTCACTTTCCGAGTTATCCACATTCATTAGCACTTAATAGTGTGGGTATGAATAAGGTATAACTAAGGAAATGTACCCGCATTTTTGTGGAAAGAGAAAACCGTCCTTAGTACATTTGATTGTGATTTGAATTTCAATATACTCTTTATGGTCGAATCAAATTAGATGACCTTGACTAAGTATTACGTGTATCCAACAACTCAGGCTACAAGTTAATTAAAACACTAACTATGAAACTAATATATATATTTTTAATGTTTATATAGTAATAAACACATGATCCAGACAATTTTTTTTATTTCATATCACATTAAAACTATAATACAGTACGTGTAAAACAATATATAATATATTCTAAACTTACGATCTAAATAATCCATTGATTGATTATAACCAACCAAATCATTGGATTGGAACTAAATATTGTTTTGGAATCCATTTCAATAAGATAGGACTAACAAGATATTTCGTCACCAACACGTTTCTTTAAAAAATGTCTTAATAACGATTAAGAGAGGATAATTAAATAGACTGACTGCACTGAAGACAGGCACTTTTTAAAACCATTCTAAAATTTAATGGAAGGTCGACTATACGTTGCGAAGAATGAATTGTTTAAATGTTTCCACATATTGAGTAACATGGTACGTAAATAATTATTCTGAATTTATATATTATAAAATAGTTTATCTTTTAAAAAATCTTTAATGGTTATTATTTTCACAAATGATCAAACTAAATAAAATAAATAAATAAATTTGTTTGGGAATCACTTTTGTACCATAGTGTATTAACGTTGAGGCAAAGAAAGGAACTATTAAACCCAATAACTGTAGTTCATATTATGGAATGTACACCTTAATGTTATTATGAATGACTGTTTAGAGCACGTTTTAGAAAATAACAACTTATTTTTGTGGCACGGTAAACAATGATATTATTTCACTCTTATTGGTGGTATTTTATAAGTATCGATTATATATACACATATCTCAAAAGTGTTAGCATAACTTGATGTCTAAAAGTGAAATTAAATCAGTAACTTCTCTAGCTATCAGATAATATGTCCATTGTTAAGAAAATTGTATTATTTCCCCCATTGGCAGATATATGTCTTTGCTGGTTGATCTAATGGCATCTCCAAGAGAGAGGATAAAAGCTTGCTTCCATGTGATCTTGTCATGTGAGACACTGGCTGGAAAGTCTTAAACTAACACCAACACCCCCATCTGATATAAGGCTTCTGGCCACCGTAGATAGGGTGGATGCTATAATATTTAGGAATCTTTGTCAATAAAGGTTTAACGTAGTACCCACCCCAACCCCAACCCCAACCTGGGTCTGCACCATAAAAGGGGGGTCTGGGGTCTTTACCGACACCAGTAAAACTAGCAGCAGCAGTATTAGCAACAGAAGAAGGTGCAACGGATGAAATTGCTTCAGTAGTGGATGCTGCAGGTATGGCTTCAGTACTTGAACTGGAGTATTCGTAACTGGTAGTTTGGTATTCACCAGCTGCTGAAGCAGTAGACGTAGAAGCTGCAGAACTTGAATCTGATGCAGAAACAGAGGCTG
The DNA here is from genome assembly GCA_902151425.1 of Timema shepardi. Lineage (NCBI taxonomy): Eukaryota > Metazoa > Arthropoda > Insecta > Phasmatodea > Timematidae > Timema > Timema shepardi. The sequence continues at coordinate 67,244 of CABFVX010003875.1, read as the reverse complement.
TGGCTTCAACACTTGAACTGGAGAAGTCGCCACTTCCACCAACAGCAGCTGCGGCGGATGCTGCGGCGGCAGATGTGGAATCTGAAGTTGATGTGGAAGCAGAGGCGGCAGCTGCCGATTCAGCACTTGAACCAGGGTAGTTGTAGCTGGTGTCATAGTATCCACCACATTTTGGTCCATGACCGTAGGAAATTATACCACTACTACCCTTAGTAGCTGAAGTTGCGGTGGCCTCTGCGACAGATGATGAACCTGAGTTTGAAGTGGAAGCAGAAGATGCAGGAGCAGCAGATTCAGCACTTGAACCAGGGTAGTTGTAACTGGTGTCATAGTATCCACCACATTTTGGTCCATGACCGTAGGAAATTATACCACTACTACCCCTAGTAGCTGAAGTTGCGGTGGCATCTGCGACAGATGATGAACCTGAGTTTGAAGCGGAAGTAGAAGATGAAGCAGCAGATTCAGCGCCAGAACTAGGGTAGTAGTAACTGGTTTCATAGTATCCGCCACATTTTGGTCCATGGCCGTATGAGATTATTCCACTGCTACCCCTAGAAGCTGAAGCTTCTGAGGCTGCTGTGGTAGACGATGAACCTGAATTTGATGTTAAAGTAGAGGCTGCAGCTGCAGCTTCGGCACTTGAATCGGAGTGATAGTAACTGGTGTCATAGTATCTGCCGTAGTTTTGTCCATGTCCTTTAGGATAGTATCCTTGTATCCCAGCACCTGAATAGATACTACAACCACCATGGTGGCCACCACAAGAGGGGACTAACATTGTAGTATACCTTTTGTAGTTTAAGGGGTAGTTGATGACGTGGCTCAGGAAGTGCCCACCATTATGACAGTGACAATGACAACTTGCGAAGATGGGGGTGGTCAGGAGAAGACCTAGGGTAAAGATCTGAAACCAGAAAATCAAGGAAGAGAGTGCGTTAGACTCACTGTAAAGTAATTAAAGTATCATCATAAATATATGTCTATTGGACTATCATCCTTTAATATATGTTATAGCAATATATTATACTTAAAGAGAGACTAAAAATTTGCTCATAAAGCGTAACATCTAGGGGCACATATTTGTAAGATGGTTTCACTAGCATACTATGTCAGACCATAATGTCATCTTATGAAGCTATATGCTCCATTAACTACACTGTATGAATAGTATGCCCCCTTCCTTAGAACGCAGGAGCACCATTTCAGGAATTATTGTGAATTCTCACGCTTGCTGAAACACAGGGTCAAAGCAGGAGTATGGTCACATGACGAGACCTAGTACAATCACAAGTTTTATTTGCGATACACTTGGTGAGAGTATAAATAGTTCCAATGTTGTCCTCCCATTTTCCCTCACAAGCGTCTTGTGAGAGAAAATGGGAGAGGGAAAATTTTCTATTTTGGAAAAAGATTTCTAGACATTTTTTCACTTTGTAAGATTTCCCATTTTTTCTTAATTCCTGCTATTTCAGTATTTAATACCCCCCCTTTTCTTTTCCCTAATCATTCCCTAGAACATGGTTTGACAGATTTATTTATGTATATAATAGGCTGTAAGTGCCACATCCCTCAAACCAACTCCTTCCCCTACTAGAAGGCCACAAGTTGCCACTGTGTAAATTAGTGAGAGCCAATCCACGCTCGTGACCAACAGACTTTATTCAGTGATCATGAGCTGTGTAAATACGTATAGGTCAATCGCCCCATCGATGGTACTGTAGCAGTTTCATACAATTAGTCATGATGGACCACACGAATGTCGCTCTGTTTTGAGTTGTGTCATGACTTTTCATTGTTAGAAAAACAACCATAGTGACAAAGTCAAATACATGTTTGTCCACTTAAAAAACCCAAATCGGGTGAAAAAATTCGTGGTTCAACGGATGTAAGACGTTCTATATCACTAAGTTAAATTCTGTTTTCTCTTTTCGATTAGCGTTTAGATCAAGATACCATTATTTGTTTTTACCACATTTTGAAAAACCAATGTCCTTTTATATCCCACTCTAAGCCCATAATATTGTAACTATTTTGAGTCAGAAAGTCACATCTTTTATCCCTAAATCATTTATATCCACGCAAGCAACATCATTTTATCTTATGTGAACATTTTTCAAGGTGCAAAGTTATTGTGTTAATTTTAGCAATGTTTTAGAGGTGAATATTGGTAGAGTGAAGTGAGGCTCTGTTTTAACTTGAATATTTGGAAGTATGTCCTCTAGTTTGGGTCTTTGCTAAACGATAACTGTCAAATGCGTCGATCAATTTTAGAGAAATTTTGCAGAAAAATTGTTTGAACATTGGCCGAATAATACATGCAGGGCGTACATAGTTGTTCATAATGGCCATCCATTTCACTATGATGATCGCTCAAAAGTCTTTAGTCCAATAGCTCATCTCAAATTATTTAAATATGTAAAGCTAAGAAAACTATAGAGTAGTTTAGGCAGTGGCGGCTTGTAGCTAAAATTAGTGGAGATTTCTGCTCCAGAAAATGTTTATCCTTTGTTTTAAAATTGTGTAAAAGGAAAAAACATGTAAAACAAAAAAAATTATTCAGGAACTTGATAAAATCTTAACAAAAAATCCCAAACATTTTGTATTTACTTATTCTTAAATTGTTACAGTTTAAGCGTGCTCTATTCATTTAAAAATTAAATCCATTCTTCTTGTTTTAATTTGCGCAAAAAGTTCAATAATTTTCTCCTTGATCTCTGGATTACAATTGAGGAATTTTTTCTCCATTGAAACTACTGCGAGTGCATTTAGTCTTTCTGAATTCATAGTGCTTTTTAAAAAAGTTTTTATTATTTTCAATATTGAAAAGCGGCGCTCTGCCTCTGATGTAGTCATGGGAATTGTCAAGAGTATTTTTATCAGTTTCGTGATTTCACTAAAAACATCATCTAGATTATTTTCCAAGATAAATTTCAGCAGCTCAATTAATTTACAATATTCATGAATATAAATCAGTCTTACAATAGAATACTTTTAGTTTAGTTTCAAGATTTTCTTTATCAATCATGGAATAAGCTCCAGTGGTCAGTACTATCTCTTTTATTGGATGTTCAATCTTAAATCTAGTGAAGCAATTCTTGTTGAACAATTTAGCAGCTACTAAGTGTTTAGTGGAGGAATATCTGTCCATTATTTCATCACATATATAGTCACACACTTCCTTAGTTACAGTTACAGAACTTATTTCTTGTGGATGCAAGGCCATGGTTAAAGTTTTCTGTTAAATAAAAGAACCGAAAAAAAATGAATCAAATAGAATAGCTGGAAGCGGAATAATAATATAGTTCTACTCTCTTCTACACTTTATCACATTCAAGAATATGATACACGGTTTTTAAGCACAACACACGTTGAGTAAAAAAAACTTACTTTCACCATCACGCCAGAGCCGGCACTGCGAGAGCAACAGTGCTTTATCTATCTTGCAGTCCCGCCATACTTCCCATCCCCCTCATATGTGCACATGCGCACAACAGTCAAACACCACGTCGCTGGCACTGTGAAGCGCACAGTTCCATACAAAGATTTTTGTATCTTTTTCATAAACTGGGGTATGGCTACTGAAGTACTGACATTAAGCTTAAGGAATTTATATTGTACTACAAAAACAAAGAAAGAATTAAAGTTAAAAGAACTCATTATATTAAATGTTATCGATAATATCAAGTGGAAATAGGGGGTGCTGCAGTTCCACAGTGCCTATACACGAGCCGACAATAAATTTGGGTCTTTTTTTATCATCATATATTGTGGGACCAAGAAAAAATAAATTCACTGCATATACAAAGAAAACACTTATAAAAACTGAAGAACGATAAGAAAATAGAGGGAGGGAGATCTACTGTTCACAAAACTACAAGTAAAATAATAATCCAACAAAAATTAGCATTTTAAATTATAATTATTTTTTAAAATTATCTTGAGTTTTCAAAGTGTCTGATCAGTTTTTAAGTTCTTACTTCTTCTCAGTTCTTACGCTTATATGTGTTGTTTATTATTAAATTTGTCCAAGTTATTTCGTCAATACTACTTTACACAAAAGTACAACTCATTTTTGTGAGTTTATTAAAAAGAGAATTTTTAATGAATTATGAAATCTTTTCTGTTCTACAAATAATGTTAATAGCATAGAGACTATATTATTTTATATTAAAGTGTGGCTGGCTTAAGTTGATCGTTAAGGATGTTCACACATTGTATTAACTTTCAGACTGTAAAATTATAAAATAACGTAAGTACTTTAAGGCGGCCGCCTCGGGCAGCGAGAAATTATTAATTGCTTTCAGGTCACACGATACAATGATTTGTGTCGTTTTCTGAAACTACTAGTATTTTTTGTCTAAACTAATACTCCCTATCCCTCTTCACATACAACCACCCTTTCTCGTGTCATTAAAAAAGAAAGGGTAATGATAAATACGAAACTTCTCATCTAGAGGTAAAAAGTAAATCTCGCTTCTAGACTTCAAATGTATTATAATTTTTTTTGCGAGATTATTAGCAAAATGACTGTATTAGTTAGAAGATGGCTATAGTCCGTTCACCGTAGGAATTGTTTTCTTAAAGGCCCTTTTCTCTACCATAAATCTATTACATACCAGGATATTGGTAGGAAAAAAGACCTTTCAGAGAGTAATTCCTACCGTGAATGGAGTTTAAATCTAGAGCCCTTTATCATCAAGCCTAGTATCACAGATCCTAAAAAATGCTTGAAAAATTCGTTTAAAATTAGTTAGTCTCACAATTATTCCATTCTTATTGTCTATTAATAAAACTCAAAAGTATAGAGTTATTAAGGAAAAGAACTTTGTTGAATTCTTTTGACTTTATATTGGCACGAACAATTTTTTAAATAACGCATTGTAGAATTAAATATCTTTTAGAGGTGAACATCTGCGTGGCAATTCCTCGATTATCAAGGTGCCCCCCTTAAGATTTGTTGATAAATGTTTTACTATTATTTTCATATTGGTTATTTATTTATTTATGAGATGTATTTTCTTTTCCATATTATATCTTGAAATCAGCTTGAAATTAAACACATTTTCTCGATAACTTACAAATTAAATATTATTATTTTAAATACGGAACATCAAACAACAACTACTTTGCCAACAAGTCATCATAATTATAATGTAAACATGACCTCTCCAACACCCTTAAGAGTAAAATTCATTTCTAAGTCAACGTTAAGAAGTACACTTCTAAATCTTTAGGAGCAATTCTTGACTTTTGGCCTTTTTTGAATCGTCTTAATGTTGCCTTACCTTGTCCAACATGATCAAAGTCTTAGTGGAGTGCATGAAGAGTAAGATAATATGTCTGTCTGTCCATGATACGGGGATCAGATTATATACTGCAGCAAGAAAATAGGCATGTGACAGGTCACTCAGGTTAGGAAATATACACAAGGACTTGTGCATCATTAAACTGTAAACACTGACTATTAATCTTGTATATGTTGGTTTGTACGTGCTCTTAGTTTCAGTCCAATGCTGTGCAAACGGTTTTAAACGAGTTCACACGATGAAGTGTCATATATAAAAGTAAACGTGATGATAACGAACTAAAATGTATTATTAATAATAAAAACAAGCCCTGTGAGGTGGCGCAGGTGTTGATAATAGAAATGTCAAGACAGGATATGGTTTCATTCTAAATCCCAGATAGGCCCATTAGGATTTTCTTCTCCAGTGTTGGAGATTTTAGTCTCAAGTATTGCTAGTTCGTAAGTTGTATGTTGGGTTTCAAGCGGTCATTTGTTACGTCGCACAGGGTCTAGGTACAGGCCTTTCTAATAAGAGTCTGTGACACTAACCATGCGTCTCTCTATTCCTAATAGTTTTGATGATGTGTTAGTTGTGATTCCAGGGTTTGTTTCCAAGGTATGCTATATTTTGTTAGAGCTTTGGTTGATTCTCTATCTTGAGGGGACAGTTTGTGATACTATGTAGTAGCTAATTGTATGTTTGGCTAACATTGGTAGTATCAGGTGTATACTTTCTTTGATTACTATTGGCGGGTTAATCTTTTTAAGTTGAGTGATTCGTTTTTATCTAGTGTCATTAAGTTTCTATTTTGTTTGTATGTTTTTGAGTATCTGTGTGTGCTAGTGTTTGCTCCTGTGTTTTGTTTTGTGTATATTTGTGTGTGTGTGTGCGCGCGCGCACAACACGTTTGACTTCCCATTCCTGACATCTGGATATTTACACTAAGGGGATGGGGGTGAGTAAGGTAGAACTTAGAGGAAATATTATATACATGTTTGTGAAGAAAGAGTGATAAACTATATAGGAAAAACTACCCTACAAACGAGCACCCGGCAGATATTTAAGTCACCAGTAATTCATTCTATCACGAGAGAGAAGCGTTAGAAAATGTGACCACTTTTGCTGATGTTAGTAAATACTGTTTACATGTGTATTTGGTTGTTTGTGTCTTATGCTGATATCAAGTTATTGATATTGGTCGCCATATTTGGTTGTTTTTTTTTAGATAGTAATAGAGGATTTTTACTTTTTCACCAAAGAAAAATTATTGTAATTGTGAACATTTTTTACCTCAAGATTATGACTAATCTGTGCATGTGTCCGAACCCAAAAAAGCGGATTTTACAATTATTCTGCCTGTCAGCCCCTGAGCCTGATATAAAACGAATAAATGGGTTCTGTTCGAATTTGATATTGGTTTTTATTTTGTTTTTATATGACCCTTGCACTTCAATTACTAAGGGTGTTATACTTACGAGCTGTTTTTAAAATGGTTCTAACGTAGTTGGTTATAATATTTATTTGGCGACTGGGTGAAAAATAAAACTGTTTACTTGTTTTTCAGGGTAAAATTATTTTAGGAGTATTTTAAAAATTACTGATTTCTTTCAAATTTGAAATATTTGAAAAATATATTATTCATATTGAGTTCAACATGAGTATCTGAGAATTGTTTTCATGATAAATAATAAATATAGTTTTATTTTTACAAATAAAATTAATTTGAGGCTGGTAACGAATAGCCGAAATTTTTAAAAATTGGTTTGATAAATTTGTTGTGGAATCCATCTATATTAAGAGTGTTTATTGTTATAAAAAAAATGTGAGATGTTAGTGACAAAATTTACTGAAATTTGTAGGAAACCATTTTTGAACATTTTGTACCAATCTATTGTCTATACTAATGCAATTAAGAGTTATTCTGTCCATGATGAGCATTTTGTGCCACCTACCGCATTTATATGGCTGAAATTTTATAATTAATAGCCCCTGTGCACAAACATGGACACGTAGAGGCTGGACTTTTTAAATTTTTTATTAGGTTTTTATTTAATTTGTTGAAAACAGGCTTAGCATAAATAAAATGAAGGGTATTTTTTTGTCTGAAGCAAAGAAAAACTTTGCCTGGGGTAATCATGCAATGCATTGTGCAGTTACCCCAGCCAAAGACGGGCCCTTCTTCTAGTAATAAGATATGGGTTGTAAAATATTTTATTTAGAATTAGATAGTAGATTCTTTCTATGATTGTTTAGTTGGGTTTTTATTTTTGGGCTATTATGTTTTTTGTATCAACATTGTTTGTTTATTTTTGTATCAAGTGCTTGTTTGGGCTACACTAATACTCATTAGTTACACTGATGGATTAAGGATAGTTAGGGCGAACTATATAAAAAGGGGCCCACATATGTGTACAGTGAGAGTGAGGTAAACTACGCTCTGAACAGCTGGCCTGTATTTCGTTACCCTCCCCGTCACCGGTGAACCTGACAAAATGAATCCAACATATAATCTGCGTACCCACCTGTGAACGGGTCATAGTTTTCATTTAAATTAATGATTTATTTGTTTATATGAATACTGGTTTCCACGAATCAGTGATCACATGGTCTAAAGAATCACTCTCGTGTTAGGGGGAACATCCTCAAAAATAACTTTACATGTATTCTGGTATCTAACATGCATCTTCAGTTTTTAAACCAATTAAACAGACGAGTGTGGGCCCACTGAAGTGTAGGACATAGTGGTGAATTGACAGTCGACACACACCACGTCAACATCTGACGATCGCTGCATGCTCCACTGTTTGTCACATGTTACGGACAAGTTAGTTCATTTAATTCACTGAACTGTTTTTTTTAACATTATTCAATTACGTTCTTCAGTTGACTCACATGTCCTTAAGTTTGTATCTTGTTTTAAAATAACAATTTCAATTTTTCTTAGTAATAAATTTAATGCTTCTTTACTCATTCTGTAAAACGACTGAAACTTTTATGGATACATATTTGACTCTTTTAGAACGTTTAAAAAGCCACGCTGTTTTTTACATTTGCTCGCCAAAAAGGATAAATCCAGATTCATCGTTTAACAAGGCCATAATTATTGTATCTAACAACGTGGACTAAATTCAATAAGACCAAAGCATCTTCATCATTAGAGGCAAAATTTATTACAAAATGAATTACTCCTAAATCATTTCTGTGTGCTTTGAGTCACGTGAGTATCGCCATATTAAGCAATATAACTGTCAGCTCATGTGTCACGTAACTTTTGTGGGAACTCCTACTTAGAGTGGATTGCTTGTTATGGGGAGAACGGAGTTTGAAACCTGGTTGAGTGAACCGAGTTTCTTTCTACAAATGGTGTTGCATTCTCCCTCCACACACATTTTGATGGATATATTTCATATAAATGTCTACCTTTTCCAACCCTAGCCCACTATCATTGTTAATACATGTATATACCCGCGTCGCTGGTCACGTGGTCTAACGTGCTACTCTCGCAGTCGATTAAAATGTCAATGAAGGGGAGATGGAGGTTTGAATCTCGGTCGGGTGTACTGAGGGTGGTTTTTCCAAAATAGTTTTCCTCTTTCCCTCTAAGGAAATGCGGGTACACCTCCTCTAAATATAACCTCCTTAATTTTTAGAACCATTAGCGTCATTAGTACATAAGCATATAGCCCGAATGGGTAGTAAACTACGGTGCCAAAAAAAATCATGTATATAGTGGATAGACAGACGAAAAGGGTGCTTAGACACATTTAATTTTCTTAATATTGTTTCTACAGTTTTGTTTTTAGATACATATTTTGGGTGTTTACAAATACTTTGTCTACCTGCACCATGTGTGTTGCCAGTTTCACGTGCAAAGTATGAACATACGTGCAAGTATGTGCCCGTGCACGTATTTTGTTGTGTGGAGCTGTGTGGGAGAAAGAGAGAGTAAGAAAAAAGGGGTCCAGACTATATTTATGACAACGTCCAACTATACCTATTGCTTTGTATTCCTATTTCATTGCAACTAGTTTGTGACATTGATTGGCCAATCTTTGTTCATGACGATGCCGCGTCTGTATAATAATATATTGTTTATGTTCCATTATTCAAACTGTGATGATCAGTTATATATAATAGCAAATGGAAGTTGAATCCTTGGAAAAAAAAGTGTTATTCTTATTTATTTATCTAAGGAATGTGAGAAGCCTAGAAATGTTGATGTTAAAGAACAACATATTTCCTTCGCTTTGGCTTCGACCCCAACAATAATCATCCCCCTTCGTATCTTTGAAAATTTTGAACATTGAGGAAATCTTTGATATTATATGAACATATTCGAAATATATAGCTAACTAAATGTGATATATTTCACTATTTAATCAATTTTAGAACATATACTAAACAGAATTTTGACATCAACTAATAATTATACTATACTTTATCTTTGGCATAAGCTTAAACAAATTCAGATAAATCAGCACACAATAATTGGATATGCTTTAATTTCTCTATACAACTCTCTTTAATTAGAGGCACTTAATGGACTATATAAAATTTTAAAAGTAACATACAAAACCTTAACTTCAACTTCGTCTTTGACTTTGATCTTGCATGTTTCAAATATATCTGTTATTTCCCTTCACATCTAAAAGATGACCTTTGTACAAACCTTTCTGCCATCTTTGCAACCCACTGTTTTAAATAAAATGTTTGACGAGTCTCGGTGGACAATAATCACTTTCGGCTGAGGTGTAAACAAGTTGGGTACCATCTAGTGAACAGACCAGGCACAATCTTAAGGTGAGGGTCGTTCGAAAACCATACAATAAAAATTAAAATATTTTAACATTTTGTTTTCCACGTTTTCCTACATCAAGTCAGGGTTCATGAGAATTATCACCAAAGGTTCGAGTAAACAGTCGTTTGTGACTCGGTTATCAACTCTCGAGAGTATTATGTATTTAAGTATTTATTTTCAGCACTTCACGTCAGCTGCTCGTGTAATTTGAAAATTAGCCCTTTAAAATAAAATTAAATATTCACAAGTTAAATAAAAGCAAACTACATACTAGACTTTTTCACTTATTTAAGATAAGGTATTCCTTTAAGATGTGCCTAATGTCAGACAAACCTCAGCACGTTGTTCACCAATTTCCTCAGCATGGATCGTATAACTGTTTCCGCCCCACCCTAATGTATAAAATCATTTTGTGTTTTATATTAATTAGTAATGCTATCTATAATTTTCTTTTTTGGTTGACAGCCACACTCACATTAGTGCAGTACATTAATTTAAATAGCACAAACAATTTGGTTCAGTAAATAATTACTTAATAGTTACTGTTCTAGTGATTTAATTAAGAAAACCTACATAACAGGCCATATCTACTACACGATGAATAAGTCTACAATCTAAAGTAAATAATATTAACTCCATGCTAACCCCACTTCTTGTATTGCTATTCTACGGTTAGACATAGACTGGCCCCAAAGTGGTAATGGTAGTTGTGACACTTTTTGTGTGGAGAAAGTTCTTTTATCTCCCTTCCAAATTAGCTTCAATCATTAATAAATACGATAAACAATTGTATGAAGACTGCTGATTTAGCTCAGGTGAAAAAGTATTTTCCATCAAAGGACAGAAAGTTTAATTCCAAGCAAAAATAGAAGATGTATAATTTTAAGTTGAGGTGAACTAGTAGACCCTGTTTTTTAGTTTTGTCTTATAGCCCATTACACTTGAACTTAAGAGTACTAATAAAATGTATGCTTATATGTAGAGTAGGTCCTTGACTAACAGTTAGTTAGTTCCAAAGTTTATGCGTAAGTTAAACAAAGGTTACATCTAATGGTGATTAAATACACTGTATTTTTTAATACGGTGTTGTTCATAATCTTTGTTCAGAGGCTTGGAACAAAAGGTTTTATGTGCCTTATAGCTGAAATTATTCTGGATTAAATAAACTATTTTTAAAGCACCTAAATCACGGCAAATGCATTGAACGACAACAAGGATCCGTGATTCATCGATCGAATACGAATCAATGCGTTCCTTTAAGCAATGTAAGCTAGAGCGGCATTATTCATTCGCAAGTGGATTGCTGAAAGGCTGTAGTGAAGTGACCGTTGGGTTACCATAAATTGGATAAAGGTGTATGAAAACTTCAAAATTTAATTCGTAATTTAACACTTAAATTTATTTTATGCCCAACCTCAGGGCAAATTCATCAGCCTTCCTCTGCATCATCGGTCAGTTTATAGGCACGTTTTGCGCTCTATGCTGGCTGAACCACTCCAGCATAGCCTTCTCCAGATTCACGTGCGTCGCACCATTCAAATTTTTGGCCTTTATATTATGGCCTTCCTTCTGCACTGCATTCACAATTTCTTCTCTCATTTTGAGAATAGTGAAAAGTGTCGACTTCAGGATGCCATGCCGCCGCGCAATCTCCGTCTTTATAACCTTCTTCTCATCCAATTCCTGGATGATCTCGTACTTCTTCATGGGCATCAAGAAGGTCCTCCTTTCACTCATTTCGTCAAAAATATAAGTTCGTATCAAATAAAAAAAAAATAGCGTGGGTCATCAAAAGTCGTTCACAAAATCCAACCAAAAACGTAACCAAATCAAAATAACAATGTTAAACAATAGCATGGGTCGTCAAAAATTGTTCACAAAATCAAACCAAAATAGTAACCAAATCGAGAATCGAAATAACAATGGCAAAAGCAAGCCTGGCGCGTGATGTAGCGGCAGTCGCGCGCAGGGAAACATTGTCTTGCTTGTGGGAGGGGATGTAGAGAGTCAAGTGCTATTGGCTGGCATTGTTGAGGTGGTGTCTATTTTTATACCCGACCCACCCCAGTTACTAGTAATACAGCGCTCACAAACATAATTGCAACGCAGCGACCTAAATAAATGCAACAAACATATTTTATAGCCGATTTCCTTAAACCTTTCAACCTTTTCCCCCACATTTTTCACGGTTCCTCATAAAAGGGTCATTACTTTGAGAGGGACGCTATTCCCGGGGTCGTAGAATCGAGAGTTGACTGTATGTAGCAAGCCAAAGAACTCTGAATCTCTCTGGCAGCTTTGGCGATTCTATCCATGCTAGGGTTATTTTCTTCGATGATTCTAATGCACTGTCAATGTGCTTTAAAAAAATCAGCAAATTGTCTTGTTGAAAGTTGTTTGATAGGCTCACCAACATAAGGAAGGCTCTTCCTTGTCATCCTTTATGCCGTTGAGTGGGATTGGAGAAATTAATTCACATTTGCCTGGCCTATGTCCTCAAATCCAACATCTTGCTATGTCAACTATGTCATGTCTTTAATTGGAAAGGTTGTATTCAGGATCAAAATCATGAGAATCAGAAACTTCAGGCCAAATACTTTTTCACCTTTCATACAGGACTGTCTAACTTCTGCCCCTGCATCTCCAATGCTGTCAATACCACCCCCTAACACCAAACTGTATAGTAAAGATAATTGCACTCACTGAAATGTGCGTGCACAAGGTCATGCTAGTACCACACAGGGTGATTGCAAAATTACAGCCGACGAAGCACTATTTTTATATTCTGTTTTAATCGCTTTATAGTGAAAATGTGTCAAGTGAGACCGCGTATAACAAGGCATACTTATATTAATTAACGGTCCCATTATTCATTTTTCTCATTTATTTTAATCATGCCAAACATTAGAATTACTTCACACAAAACAAATTAAGAAAAATTATGCCTGGTGCGATTCATTAAAAATTATTAAACACTGAAAATTAAACTAGGTTACCATACACCTTTGCTTTATATTCGCTACTATACCCTGATTTTGGTTGGAAGAACAGTAGAGAAAATTCTAATATGTTTATTTGCAGCCAACATTAATAACATTTCATTTTATTATTTGTGTTATTTTATAGTAATTGATATTATCTATCAAAAATGACAGCGACAGATCACATGACTTGATGTATGGATATATTAAAATTGTTCTAGTAACTTTAGTAACTAACTTCTACTGTTCTTCCTACCAAAATCATACTATAGCTATAAAACCACACACTAGTTTTGCAATTTAAATTTTTTTTAAATCTCTCAGGGTGTGCATTAAGTAGACGCAGGTGATTTAGTCTACGTTGCCTTCTTGTGGAGCAAATATAGTATTTTATTCATATGTGCATTGAAAAACTTCTTTCTGCAGTAGCTGATTTAGCTGGTATCACTATCATAGTTTTCAAAATCTCTTCAGTGTGTGCTCCAAACACATTTCTTAAATGTTAACTTAGTGTGAACTTTGTATCTTGCTTCAACAAGAGCTTTACATTATCTAAATATTTTATTTTGGGGGTGGAGTGGAGGGGGTAAAATTATACTTTTCACCCCCTTCTATTTGGGTGTGTGTGTGTGTAAAAGCTACCTCCGTACCCCCTCCCTTGTGCCTGCACCACTGTATACAGACATGTAACAATCTTGATTTTTTTTTCCTGCGGTACAAAGTCCCCCCGACTACGGCCTTGGCGTCAGCTTACTAAGAACAATAAATGTTTAAAGGAGCGCTTGATAGATAGATAGCGTAGTTAATATTTTTCAGCACCGCATCTTACTAACCTTTCGGGTTGTACACATATGCACTAATTACACAAATGGGCTCGGGATTAAGGATGCTTAGTTTAGAGGAAATGCATACACATTTGCGTGGAGGGAAGATGGAAAACCATATAGGAAATCACACTCAGTACACCCGACTGGGATTGATCCCCGATCTTCCCGTCTGCGGCTGTCTACTCCAACACGTCTACTGCCGCGGGTTTATTGTTAGTTGTAAATCGAAGTATCACAACTTCGTATATCATAATCCCCGTAACTCAAACCCTTGTAGGTATTTATTTAATCTCCTAGTTTTAATGTTTAATTATGAATAAAAATGTTATAAACTTTTAGCTTATTAAACATTTTCATAAGTGTTCTTTAAGCTTTGATCCATACGTAGAATAGTAATAAAGTTTAACTGTGGTTCGATTATAAAGATTTCCTCAAAAGTCAACACAGTGTAAAATAAAACTAAATGTTATTGTTCTACTTTAGCTAATCGTTAGAGGATATCTTAGGTTTTCCCTCCTTTCTTGTTTACTTTCTGTATCGAGCACCGTTGCGCCTCTCTACAGCAGTAATTGGAACTTGAAGTGGTGGTGGGGGAGGACAAAAGAAGTTCACTATGAAAACAAGTGAGTACGCACGCACAAGTCTATTGGAGAGAAGATAATTGAATGTCACGTATACATCTTTTACTGTGGCCTCAGGCGAGACAAACCTTGATAGATTACGGCCAGACAACGAGCATAAAGCGTGTAAAAGATCACTTTTACATTGAGGGAGTGGGGTTTGTGAATTGTGATAAGTGTTCAACTGGAGATAACAGCATCTCACTCAATATAATCGTCATTGAGACATTGGGGTTTGTGAATTGTGGTTGCTGTTCAACTGGAGATACCAGCATCTCTCTCAATATAGTTTTCGTTGAGGCAGTTGGGTTTGTAAATTGTGATAACTGTTCAACTGGAGATATCAGCATCTCTCTCAATATAGTTTTCATTGAAGCAGTGGGGTTTGTGGATTGCGGTTGCTGTAAAACTGGCGAGATCAGCATCTCTCTCAATATAGTTTTAATTGAGGCAGTGGGGTTTGTGAATTGTGATTGCTGTTCAACTGGAGATACCAGCATCTCTCTCAATATAGTTTTAATTGAGGCAGTGGGGTTTGTGAATTGTGATTGCTGTTCAACTAACGATACCAGCATCTCTCTCTCAATATAGTTTTCATTGAGGCAGTGGTATTTGTGAATTGTGGTCGAGGTTCAACTAACGATACCAGCATCTCTCTCTCAATATAGTTTTCATTGAGGCAGTGGGGTTTGTGAATTGTGGTTGTGGTCTATTCGGAGATATTAACATCTCACTCTCCATATAGTTTTCACTGAGGCAGTGGGATTTGTGAATTGGGGTTTGGGTTCAACTGGCGATATCAGAATCTCTCTCTTAATACAGTCAACTCTCGATTTTATGACCCCGGGAATAGCGTCCCTCTCGAAGTAACGACCCTTTTTTGAGGAACCGTCAAAAATGTGGGGGGAAAGGTTGAAATGTTTAAGGAAATCGGCTGTAAAATGTGTTTGTTGCATTTATTTTGGTCACTGCGTTGCAATTATCTTTGTGAACGCTGTATTACTAGTAACTGGGGTGGGTCAGGTATAAAAAAAGACACCACCTCATCATAAAAGACACCACCTCATCAATGCCAGCCAATATCACTTGACTCTGTCCACCCCCTCCCACAAGCAAGACAATGTTTCCCTGCGCGCCACTGCCGCTACATCACGCGCCATGCTTGCTTTTGCCATTGTTATTTCGATTCTCGATTTGGCTACTATTTTGGTTTGATTTTGTGAAATTTTTGACGTACCCATGCTATTGTTTAACATTGTTATTTTATTTGGTTACGTTTTTGGTTGGATTTTGTGAACGATTTTTGATGACCCACGCTATTGTTTTTTATTTGATACGAACTTATTATTTTGACGAAATGAGTGAAAGGAGTACCTTCTTGAAGAAATAGGTAGGTTTTGTTTTATTTACTTTTTTTGTACTGTCTAAAAAATGCAATTTTTTCGTATGAAGGTCAGGGATGGAACAAAATCTATTAAAATTCCAATAACGACTCCTTCGAAATAATGACCCTTTTCCAGGGAACCGTAAAGGTCGTAGAATCGTGAGTTGACTGTATAGTTTTCACTGAGGCAATGGTTTGTGAATTGTGGTTAGGGTTCAACTGGAGATATCATCTCTATCTCAATATAGTTTTCATTGTGACAGTGGGGTTTGTGAATTGTGGTTGGGGTTCAACTGGCAATACCAACATTTTTCTCTAAATATAGTTTTCAGATATTGGTGTTTACTTAAATGTTTGTATTTATCTATAGCATGTATTTATAATCTATGTTGATAGGTATGTAGGTCTATGTATGTATATATATATATATATATAGCTATGTTCGTAGTTTATGTAGGTTTGAAACTAGTTTTATAATCTTATGTTTGTATGTGTATGTAATTTACCTATGTATGTGTTTTATATAGATACATGTTTATGACAGTTCCCTAAGGTATTTATAGGTTTATTCATAAATGTATAATCGCAAGTATTTATGTATCATGTAAATATTGTATGTATGTATGTATGTATGTATGTATGTATGTATGTATGTATGTATGTATGTATGTATGTATGTATGTATGTATGTGTGTATAATGTAACCTTGTTACAATATATAAACATGATAAGAGGTTGTCTCACTCACCATCCTGGCCCCAGTTGATCCGTCTCAGCATCAAACTATTACTCCACAAAACATCGCGACACTGTCTAACATTGGACTGAAGTGGCCAAAGGTTCATTTCCTGACGCCAGAGCTGAGCTGCATCTACAGAAAAAAAAAGAGTGATATGCGTGAACTCACTGTGCTCTGTTGGCCACGCTCGGTCAACTCGTTCAACTTCTTATGCTGGAGACGTGGAGCATGTTACAGTATTTTCTAGAATCATGGTTCCCCCTTCCCTTCTCTCCCTCCAGTTGTTCCCGTTCTCGAGAGCACGTGGCATATTTTTAGGGTATATAATGATAGTGTGTCTGTGTTTTAGGCACATATTACTTACTGGCTACAAGGTTAGTGACATTGTCATAGGCTGAAATAAACGTTAGGTTATTCTAAATTTCCTTTTGGCGTAACATGTTCTATTATATTCAAAATTATTGTTCTGAACTAGTAATACTTAAAATTTATTAATTATTGGCACTATATGTACTTAGTAAATTTTAGACTCTTAAAGCTATGATAATAATTTATATCTTTGGGCGGTTATTTCAAACCGTGCTCACTTTTATTACGATACCTATGGGGAAGCTTTGGATATTGTGCATAATTTGAAATTTTTCTTATCCGCTTAAAGGATGGGCCTCTTTTACCCTTTGGGTACCACCATTTGAGACGGATCTTTAAAACCGACAGCGTCGTTTGCCGGCTCTTCTTATTGTAATATTTTAAAGAATTATATTCATCTTGTTATTTATTTAGAGACTATTTAACATTGTTGAAAATGTTTAAAGTTTAGGAATTGCTAGTCAAAGAAGGGGCCGCAAGGCGGCGAGGTTATACTGCAGTCTTAGATTCGTTTACTAATGTTATTTTTGCAGGCCATTAAATGATGTAGTTTTCAATATTTTGACCTTTGTGAATATATTCTGATATATCTAATATTCTATCGGGAGGAAATTGATTATATGAGAATATAGAGTTATTTTTAACCTATGGGAATTGTCAGTTAGGGTAACTTAACTCTTATGTGTATTTTCTGGATCGCTTTTTTACTGTCTCCCTTAATTAAGCACGCTCACCTCTCTTCTTTAGTGGTTGGTGAAAGGGGAACAAGGAATTGATATCCAGTGAAATATAATAACTCTAAAAATAAGGATAGCCTTTAATGATTATAATTATTGATCATCACGGATTCCAGATATTATGTTCTTAATAATATAAATGAAAATTCCCAATAACAACCGTTCACATATAAGAATTAAAAATTGTAAAAAATATTAATAGCATAAATGAAAATCCCCAATAGCAACAGTTCACACAAAAAGATAAAAGATAAAGAAAACACTAACATTAATATCATAAATGAACAATTAATGACAATGATGACTTAACAAACTGCGATAAAACCAACAAATTCAATAATGCTCCTTACCCTTAACATTAAAATAATACACCAAAGCAATGTATTGTAAGCAAGATGTTCCCCAGTAGCATTACCGGTGCTTTACAAGTAACTATATTATAATAGGTGAGATACTCAAAACATAAACCTTTCACCATCTTTTTTCCCAAACATTAATTTTCCAAAACACGCAGGCCGAAAGATGAGGTTAAAGAAAATAGAATAATTTAACTCACCAAGTTCATTTTACCACCAAATAGGATGATTAAATGAAACCCTTACTCTCTGTCACTAGGTTAGTGATCACGCCGAGTACGAAAATCTGTATAGCCTCCACAAAACGGAAGATTAGGAGAGGAATCCATGACCAACTCCCCAACTCCAAGAAGCCTTTTTTACGCGTCTCTCACAAAAAAAACCCACACATTGTATCAAACCGCCAAAGGGTGGCAAAACGTTAATGTTTTTTTAAAACATAGTTTCTTACATAAAAATAAACAATGACTATTAAACATATGAAAACTAAAGAGAAATTAATTTAGATCACTAATAATGAAAACAAAGGATAATTAATGCGTAAATTAATAGTGTTAAAGAAAATAGTTCTAAAGTTATAAACGTCAGTGTCACCATCTGTCGATCTTGCAAAAACACTCGACCCCGACCCTCCCCCCTTCTAGTTCCTTCTGCGTAATGGACGACATCACACTGCAAATGTCTATGTTGCCCTATCTCGGCTCCAAATCACAACAACTCAGTGTGTTCCAAGTAGTCTAGGAGGAAGTTGAAAGCTCGGCCCGTGTTCGCCGCACAATTAAAACATAAATGCATTCCTCTATTATATTAAAAATAAGGGTGCACAGCACAGACTCCCCCCACAAAAGAAGCCTCCACCCCTCCAAAATTGGGGTTGAAAGCATTTAGGATACCCCAGTACTGTCCGAAGTTTGGACGTCAGGGGAGTTAACACACGTAGTTAAGCATGTACCCATGGAACTATTATCCTTTTAGAGGGTCACTTTCATCACACAAAGGTGTCCAAGCGACACAACCAGGATGTTCGTAGGACACCTCACGAAAGATACCGAGTGAGTTGATCCAAACTCATTTAGTGTGCAGTGCACGCAATCAGACAGATGGGACACGTTCGGAATTTCCTCTTACTTCAAGTAGAATCACGTCCTGGGACATACACACACCAAAAAAACAGACACCAGTCGGAAAAATCAAGTAGGTAAACGAGTAAGGGCCAAAAAAAAATATTCGAAAGATATTTTTTTTAAATTTTGCCGATCTTTCGACCTGCGTGAAGGGTGCTTCCTAACAACTAACAAACAGTATATATATATATATATATACATAAATACATGATCATAACCTAACCCACTAAAAAGAGTGATATTTTCTGCTACAATTCTAAATTATCTTTCCCTCCACCAGAGATTTCTTCCCCATGGAAAGGTCGAAGTTGGGAGACATGGGCTACCCTCATAAAAGTCCTTGGTATTCGGATCCACTAAAGATACAGAAAAAGGAGTCAAAAATGTTTCTATCAGAACAGGTTTCGAAAACATAAGGGATAATTTAGCCGAGATACCATCAATTTTAGAGCTCTTGTTATGCAATCTAAAGAGCACCACGTCTCCCACCTTGAACTTGACGTCAGATCTACCGTGGTTGTAGCGTCTGCCCAGGGAGAAGTGCGCCTTCTGAAGAGATTCAAGAGCTTCAGCCCATTTAACATTAGAAGCGAGGTGGGGGGGACTCTCTAAGAGATCATCCGAAATCGACCATTGCAACATGAGAGGGTGTTGCAATTCTCTGCCCAGAAACAAACTAGCCGGAGTACAATTGATGCTCTCATGAAAGGCGGAATTGAAGGCCAATACGAGGGAGGGAAGACACACATCCCAGAGGTTATGTTGGTGACCAGCGAAAATGGCAAGGGCCGCTCTCAAGTTTCTGTTGAACCTTTCCGCTTGCGACGCCTGAGGATGGTAAGGAGCGTGAAAAATGTGTTTGACTCCAGCCTCAAAACACATATGGTGAAAAGCAGCGGAACGAAATTGTGAACCATTGTCGGAGACAATTTCACAAGGATAGCCTAAACGAGAGAAGACGGAATTTTTCAGAATTTCGACAGTTTTCAAGGAAGAAGCTTGTTTCATGGGGAATATTTCTACCCACTTGGAGAATCCATCCACCACCACTAGCAGAACAGTGTTTCCTCGCTTGGACCGGGTCAAAGGTCCCACGTAGTCGATGAAGATCCTCTCCCATGGCCTGGTTGGGATACGAGAAGACAAAGGACCGGTTTTACAGGGATACGGTTTGGCTCTTTGACATTATTCAAAAGATCGTACATACTTCCTAATATCTCTGGGAAGGCCCCCCCAGAAAAAATCCCTCTTGACCCTAGCCATGGTTTTTTGAATTCCAAGATGGCCACTGATGGGTAAAGCATGGAAATATTTGATGATCATAGGGACAATCACTTGCGGGACCACTACCTTGAACTTATTGCAACCAACGGGCTTGAACAGGAGCAAATTGTCTTTGATTTTATAACCAGACACATTCTCACCACCTTTTACATGATCGTAAAGAAGGTTGAGAGAAGGGTCAGATTTCTGATGCTCAAGAATGGAGGTAAAGGACTGAAGAACAGCTTCCAACACCCTCACTGAAGCAGGTTCCTCAACCTACTCTTCCTGGAACATGCGCGACAAACAGTCAGCAACCGCATTTTTCGCACTCCTCACATGAGTGACGTCGAAAGCAAATGAAGAGATCCTTAGAACCCAACGACCAATTCTGCCCAACTGTTTGGGGTGTTTCAGGAGCCATGACAACGCCTGGTTATCCGTAATCAATTCAAAACGACGATGTTCCAAGTAGGATCTGAATCTCTCCATTCCATATACAACCGCCAAAGCCTCCTTTTAATAGGCAGAGAATTTTCTCTCTTGAACATAAAGGGTTATTCCCGCAAAGGCAACCGGACATAATTCACCCTCCCTTCTTTTCTGCAAAACAGCACCAACCACCACATTACTACTATTGGTGGCCAATACAAAAGGAAGCTCAAAATCTGGCATGTGCAGTACAGGAGGAGTCAAAAGGGCATCCTTAAGAGCCTGAAATGCCTTTTCCTGAGGTTCACCCCAGGTGAAAACAGCATTTTTCTTCTTGAGAGCGTTTAGAGGGACCGAAATGTGAGAGTAGTTGGAGATGAATTTAGAGTAGAAACCAACCATCCCCTGGAAACGAGAAAGCTGCTTAACATTCTTGGGTGAAGGAAAATCACAGATGACCCGCATTCTCTCCGGAGCGATCGAAGTTGTGCTGTTTGAGATGACGTGACCCAGAAAACTAAGGGAGGTTTGACCTAGCATGACCTTCTCAGGATTGACCATGAGATTAGCGGACTCTAAACGGTTGAAAACTTCCCTTAAATGTACCTGATGTTCTTCAAAATTCTTGGAATAGACGAGGTCATCTAAGTAACAGAAAACATAACGAAACTTGATATCTCCAAAAATTATGTCCATGAGCCTCGAAAGGCACTGGCTCCCAATGCTGACCCCAAAAGGAATACGCTTAAAGCAGTAGGTAGCCCACGGGGTGGCAAAAGCAGTATATTTGATGGAATTTTCAGAGAGAGCGCACTGATAGTAGGCCGAATTGAGATCAATAACTGACAAGAATTTAGGACCCGAGAGATGTTGAAAAACATTTTCGATGGTAGGCAGAGGGTAAGAGTCGAATATCACCTTCTGATTCAATTTTCGATATTCTACTACTAACCGAAAACTATTATCCTTCTTGGGAACCTAGAAACAGGCTGATGCATATTCAGATGGCATGCTGCAGATCACCTCATCTCTCAATAATATATCCGTAATTTCTCTCATGGCTTTCAACTTGACCAGGTTGCATTGATAAGGAGGACTACGGATGGGCTTTTCACAATTGACCTTCAGTTCATAGTGGGCCAAGTTTGTGGCTCCTATTTTGTCCGTGAGTACAGTGGGAAATTCTTTCTTTAAGTCAGAGAGCAAAGAATCATGCTGAATGTTAGATTACGCGAGTCCTATAAACATTCTGTTGGACAGCGACACAAATTGATGGGAAGCATAATTGAATTTAAAATGGTATGAATTGTCACACAAAGAAATTTACATTTTGGCATACTGGATAATATCCGCGCCAAGCAACAATGCATACCTAATGAGGGGTGCAACTAAGAAGTTAAATTTCCAGGCCAACCCATTGAGATTTATCAGAAGAGAGACCGACTCCCTAACCTCAATCGGGGTGCTCAACAAATTAGGGGAACAAAACAACGCTTTCTATCTATAACCCAACCTTTCTGGACAAAATCATCCATGCAATGACTGAACACTAATGAACAGGTGGCGCCACTGTCTAAAAGCGCAGGGAAATAACTATCCCCCAGCCGCACAGGAACAACAGGCAACACCGTGGGTTTGTCGAAACCACGAAATTTTGCATACTTAGGATTGTGAACCGATTCAGAAGGATCCAGAGGTAGAAGAAAGGCCCGATTCAAGACTTTCTTTCTTACAAGTTTTTTGGACAGTTTTGATGCACATGCCCCTTTTCTCTACACTTCCAACACACCACTGAACTTTTGGCCCTATCTATGGAAGACACTTGGCAGGTTACTAGGTCTTGACCGGTGTTTGGAAGGACAGACTTTACTTAAGTGACCCCAGCCACCACACTTGAAACATTCGACCGAAGGAGAATCTGTTTCCAGGTGGTTCTCCCGAAATTTCCCCATTCTCCCAGGATTGTCCGATAAATGTTTGATCCCCCCACGCAAAGCTGACGCCGGATTAACAGTCAAATTCAAGCAAGAAAAAGGAGGAGGTAAAATTACATTTTGAACTTCCTTTTCAGCGACGACATGGCCATGGGTAACCACTAGTTGAAAAGGACAACTGAGGTTGTGGAGGGTCAGGGAGTGCACCGGACCCAAACCGTTGATTGAACCGCAGGTCCGTTAACAGATCCTCCTCCACGGAGTGTACCATGCTTTCAAGCTGCGAGAAATATTTAGGCCTCACCCCACCCATTTTTATCCTGACCTGAGGAGCACAGTTGGCCACAATAGTGTGAACAATCTGGTCCTCCCCCAAAGAAAGCTGAAGAGTATCTGTGGCATCCAAGCAAGCAGCCACAAATTCCCTGAAGGACTCATAAGGAGTCGGAAGGTGGCCGAAATACTTCAAAGACAGAACAGACGCATCATGAGGAGTAAGACATCTTACAACAATGGTTTTCCTCAGTGTGTTCCAGGGCATGCGGTTTTGCATGGCGTGCCCCCACAATTGCATCAACATACCGGTAGTTAGAGAAAAGGCCGCATATATAATGTCAATTTCAGGGAAAGCACCCAATTTCACTAATTTAGAAATTTTCAAAACAAATGTGAAAATGGAATCCGCCTCATAAGGCACCGGTGGACTAATATTTTCAAAAAGTTTCAAGAGAGCATTTTTCTGAAAAAAAATTGATATTGGATTTAGAAGGGTACTGAGGCCGACCCCCCTCCTCACCTGAGAAAAAAACCCCGGAGCCAATCAATGGTGAAATACCACACTCTGGTCTAGCGTAGCGGATTCCACCAACCGGAGTACCCAAGAGATCGATTAATGGTCGATTTCCGTGATCAACGCCTTCCACCTTGAACGGTGGGCTTACAGGCGAAGTTAAAGCACTAGATAGAGAAAAAAAGTGAAGTTGTCTTACTCGGAGATCATCCGTCCATTGCAAAGTGTTGTTGATCAAGTCAGGATTACCGGCCTCCCTAACTAGAAATTAATGTAGGCTTACATCAGTAAATCTTTAAATATTTACTAACACGGGTGTGATATGGGTGGCGATAATCATCTACTAGTAAGTTGTTACCACCTCCTCTATATCAAACCTGTCCTTGAGCTTATGAAGACACTTTTGCCCATCACATTGTAAGATATAGAATTGGATAAATGGGTATTGAGGGGGAACATCTTCTAATACAGACCAACTGAGTGGAACCAACCCTTGGGCTAAATAAATACACTCTTCTGTTTTATAATATAGCTAATATATAAACGCAAACAATCAATTAGTTGCTAAAAGACTCAAATTCCACGTGTTTAAATATCATGGAATTCTAGTCCAGTTTGTCGATGGTGGGGAAGTTAGGTCATAACTCTCAGCCGAGCCTATTGAGGGTGTTTATTCCTAAATAGTTTCGAACTTTTCCTCGATGTTAATATGGATACATCCACATTCAATTCAATCTCATTTACCGTAACTCACGAGCGTATTAATATGCGTATAGCCCAGACAGGTAGTAAGACGTGGTTGTATATTTTGTTTAATATATTAATATATTATAATATATTTTCTGGCTATATTATCCTTTTTGCTGTTGTACGGAAAATTGCAATAAAATAGATTGTCTACGTTTCTTTGAATGTTTTTGAATATAGTATATTTAAGTTTTCATTATCATTTCTGAAACCTCCAACAAACAGATGTAAAGTTCCTATAATATTATAATTCTTGTTTGGCAATGAAAAGTTATAACACGTGGATAACGAAAGACCAATAACATATGAAAAAAGACTATAGTAGTGCACTTTATATTTACGAGGATATGGTCAATTATTTTTAAGATCAATTGACATTTAAAAAATAAATTTTTACTAATCCACACCCACGAACTTACTAACGATATTATTGGTTTTAAGAATATGATCATTTAAATAAAAATATTTATACCATCCTCAGAATAATGTGAACGCCAAACTTTTCGCTGCCAGGCCCAACGGAACATCACCTGGAGACAAACTCTAACGCCATGCCTTAAACTTCCACTATATCTCGGTTTCAAACCCACTCCTCTACCACCTTGCTGCAAACCGGCAAATTTCGTCATAGCTTGTCAGGCCACCACTTCACCGGGGACTCTCAGTCCAATCATAATGATACATAAAATCTAACATTGAATAGAAGAAATTCATACAGATATAAATAACAGCACAACAATAGGGTAAAATGAACCATACATATTAGGCAACAGAAAAAAAAAATCCTGCTGGAACTTCTTAGGGGCTCACTCCAAAACACCTGATTTATCATTATAAAACATGCCTGGATTAATATCCTACCAAAACCGAAAAACTACAACGCAATCGGTTAAATGCTTTCATGGATATATACAAATATCCGCCTGACACTTAACCGGGGCTCACACCAAAACACGCGATTATAATTACTTAATTTTAAAATGCCTGGATAAATACTCTCCAGAATAATAAAAATTAAACCACCGTACTTAAGTGGTTCAATAAATGTATAAAAACAATTGGCTGGCCCTTTACTGGGACTCACATCGAAACACCTGATAATAGACATACAGTATAATCGTAAAATATGTCTGGATATTGGTCCAGTATAAAAGTACAAACCGCAACATAATCGGTTAAGTGGTTTTAGAGATCCTAAGCTACAAATATAAATAAATCCAGCCGTTTCTTACATGGAAACTCAAAACCTGACTGTATGTATGCTAAATCCTCCCTTAGCAGACATCCTATCGAATATAAATAAATGCACCACATTTGGTGACCCAGTTCCAGGTATCTTTGCAAAAAAGACAGATATTCTTAAAAACAGTACAGAACTACAATATTTGTTTACTAAAAGATATCTACATTTCAAACCTTAAAACAGTAGAGATATCATGTAAATTGTGTCTAAGCTTGTAAATCAAATACAATACTTCTCCTTCCTTGCTTTTCAATTATGTAAACCTCCTTTCTCTTATATTATACTAATACTTACGACATGGGCAGTTTTATTATTTGGATTTCCAGAATTGATTTAGTAAAAAAACATAATTCATCAAAAATAAATTAAAATTGAAATTTATTAGTAAATATTCATCAACGTTAATCTTATTATATTAAAATTTTTCTCAATCAAGATATTTATCAAAACTATTTACCAATAGTTATATTGTGGCCGTTATGGTAACAGTAAATAAAGTATGGAATCGAACTATGACCCTACAATGTTATAGACAGTCATAATATCGTTTAAGAAACAAATAAATTAACTTTTATCATTAAAATATGTCCAATGTATAAGATTCTATCAATTTTTTTTTGTCAGCCAAGAAATAATATAAAATATTTTAAATCAGAATTGGGACCCTAAAATTATATGAGTCATTTTGACTCAGCTTTTTAAAAATAAATTAGATTCCTTTTAGAGTTAATTTGTTATTTGCATTACATATTTGTAATATAATAATTATTAGGTACTCATTAATAAATTAATAATTAGCTATTAACAGTAATTAAGATTCTGGAAAGGGGAAGACTTGCTTTATGTTACCATTTACAACAAAAAATTTGGGTAGCACTGCTGCCAAAATAACGTGTGGCGTGGTTAAATCTTTAACAGCTAAAAAAAAACAGCCTATATATTTTTGAGGGTAAACATAATTAATTAAACAGGTATCTAAAAAATAATTTATTTTATTATGAAGAGAACAAACAAGTAAAATCAATTAAATAGATCAAACCATTTGAGCATCGCAAAAAAGACATAACTGCTCCCCATCAATCCTTTCCAACAGTCAATAAATAATTTAATGACTTAAAGCTTTCTCTAAATCCAGCCTTAGGCGTAGCTAAGCAAGCTATTCAGCAGTCATGTGTGGAGGTATAGCATACCGCGAGGGCAGAGCCAATAAGTTTCTACCTTACAATCTCGACGGAGTGTGCATGTGTATGTATGAGAAAGATAAGACTTTACTGAATAACTTCGAAACTTTTTTTCCAATAAACACACATGATTATGGGCTATCACTCACTGACGAGTATGATTGTATTCCACTGATAAAAATATCGAATCACTTATTTACATTTCTGTATATATCTATAATATATTAACTATTGGCTCCTTTTTGTTATTCGCCACAAAATAACGAACACGTGTATTTACCATAGTTTACCCTTTGTTGGTTGGAATAAAAGATGTTACGAGAGTCAATACTTTGACTCATTGCCCTAGTGGAAAAGTAGAATCATTGGTTGTTTGTAGGAGGGAAGCTTTTTTTGGGTAAAAGGGGGAGAAAGGAAAAGAGGAGAGTTGAAAAAACAAGCGAATGGATCAAGGCAACTGAATAGAGGGGAAACTACGTTGGAAATGCTTTTCAAATATGAAGCTCCGTGATTAATGGGGGAGAGAATTGTTTTGACTGATGACATTATTTGAGTGAGGCGTCAGAGCTTATAGCGAACGAAGGTGGAGCCATTTTGGGATATAGAGTTTTTCGTTGGAGCTGTTTTATCATAACTGTTTCATTTTTGTTAAAGTGCTTTGATTCGAGTAGCTTTATTTGGCTTATGTATCCACCCAGCCAGAGTAAAAATTAGATTTGGGCTCTTCTTAAGTTATTATTTACTAGTGCTTTTTTGACATAAGGAAATAGTATGGCATGGGGAAATAATAAGAACTAAACAGTATGGTTACGACTAATGAGCCGAGAATCTGTGCGCCAATTTCAAAACAGTATTACTTTTTATGTTTTATTTAAACAAGAAGGCCCTATAACGTCGTAGTCAATGGATTTTAAGTTTTTGTAAATTAAAATTGACAGCAATTATTAGATAGAAATACTTGACAGTGAGTAGGTACTTAAAACCATTTAGTAATAGGTAAAAGAGCGTACTATATGATCTAGGCCCATTTACTATAACATACCTACCTCATATTTTCTTAAGGTTATTTTTGAGAAGATATGTTTTGCTTTATATGTTGTGTAAATATTAGGCCTAGTAAAAATAAACAACAGCCTGACTAAGAATAAAATGCAATAGCTCATATTTCCGTCGACTTGCAGTACATATAATAGGATTTCATAAATTCACCTACCTGCTGTTATATCCACTTCACCCCAACAGCAATTTTATTTTCAAGGAAAAAAATCTCAAAATCGTTATCACCCTTCAATTTGGTCAATAACACTCGATAACAGAGATCAATCAATCAAATCAGATCAATCAAGAAAAATCGCCTATCATACAGTAAAAACCCTACATATCTATTTTTGGCCTGTTCGGTGAAATATTTTCAGCTTTAGGCTGAGCTACAGACAAATAGCATCGCTAAAAACCACTTTTATAGTTTCAAGAGTCTTAAAACCTTGACATCTATCAAAATCTTTTGTCAATTTTTTGTACGATGACGAAAAGTCTCTTTCCAAGGGGACAGGGGAAAGCGAAATTAAGATTTTCTAATTATGTTTATAATTATGTACCCTTTGAGCATCGACAAGGATAGAAGGAAACTTACTGATTTTCACTTGGTCTAAGGTGTCAGCTAGATTGACGTTATTAAGGAGATACATACATACATACATATATACATACATACATACATGCATACATACATGCATGCATACATACATACATACATACATACATACATACATACATGCATGCATGCATACATACATACATACATACATACATACATACATACATACATACATACATGCATGCATGCATACATACATACATACATACATACATACATACATACATACATACATACATACATACATACATACATACATACATAATCACGGCTTTCCCTTTTGGAATATGCAAGAAACTGTTCTTATATCTAAAAACAACAACTCCGTACTTACCCACAAACTTTCTCCACACTTCCTTATCCTTGCATACTCCTTTCGGTTTAACAACATCCACACACAATCACACGTGCTCTTTTATTCTTAAAACTCTTAATATTTTTCTTTTTCCCACATTCCTCTACGATATTTAGCCACATCTTACATGGCCTATCCCTTCCTTATGACCCACACACTCTACCTTCATATATTTGCTTCGTCACTAGATCCACACTATCCTTTCAACATGCCAAAGCCAACGTAAAATGCATCTTTCACATTTATGTATTGAATTTACTTTCAAACCGCTTTCCTTCAGCACCCATTCATTACTTATTTTGTCCATACGAGCTTTTCTTCATACATTTCTTAAATATCTAATTCCATCCACATTCACCTTGCTCTTGTTCTTCTCCTCACACACCCACTCCCCACATTTTTAAATAATATTGGCGTGAACCAACTAATATACCGCCATATTTGCCTCTTTCGTTACTACTTCATTATGTTCAATAGTCCACATACATCCAACTACTCTCTGAGGTACATTCACCCATTTGTCGATTTCACTATATTTCCTTCAATTTTTACCAAACAATTTGCCCGGATACACAAAATCATTCACTTGCCCTATTAGTTTTTTATTTATACTAAGCTGACAATCATTTCATGTTCTATCCTTATCAAAAACTATCACCTTAATTTTGAATACATTTGTAATATACACCAAGGAAGAGCTCAACGTTTACAAGACCATGTAGAGGAAACGAACACACATTGATTGATCGTTTAAAGTTAAGGACCAAAGTATTTACGCATCATTAAACCTATTTTTCATCATCACCTTGAAGGAGAATGATTACTCATGAAAGAGAAAAAGTAATAGTGATAAATTACACTATTTTGGATGATCCTAATGAACTTATCGATCGATAACGAATATTGCAGGCACTGACTATGGCAGATTATTCAGCGCATGATAATGATATTGTTTCGATCATCGAAGAATTACGTGATGCTATAATCTTATTATAAAGTATCAATCATATCTAATTAAAGTTCAAAATCATCTCCATAATCAAGTAAGATATAGCACGTGAACTTCATCTTCTCGTGAGGAATCATCTAGCTGTGTCAATGAGGGACTGATTTTCAAAATGTGTTTGCTCATTCAAAATATTGTCGTCCAGAAAGGTGTTTGGATGTGTAGATTTTCATTTATGTCCATTTTGAAACCTTTATAAGATGGACATAACTTAAAATCCACACATCCAAACAGCCATTCTGAACAACGACATGACGTTATAACCTTACTATCAATTATAATTATTTGGGCTCAATTTTGATAGTATTTTACTTAAATATTAATATTAGTTTGTTGGTAGTGATAATATCCATCCTAATTTAAGGGTGTAAATATGGGAGTATGAAATTAGTTTTACTAACATTTGTAACTGTAATTTTCCGTTCTTTATACCAGAACCTTACAATAGCCAGACACTGGATGGCTACGACACCAACTGCGTAGTTTTCCGGTTGAATGAGGTAGATTATAATTTGAGATATTAATAAAACCTCCCGTCGTTGATGAGGAGGAAGTCTGATCCAAGTCTTGATCCTGACACTGGTCAAGCTAACCCGGTTGTGCTCAGACTAGACACCAACGCGAATGGAAGGACTCTCGATCCAATCCTCATGCACTAGCAAGATGACGAGGAAGATGTCACCATAATAACAATGACATTTTGAAAAACATGTTATTTTATGTATATATCTATGTATATTTTCTTAATATCCTTAATATATAAAACCTAGATAAATCTACTTTATTTATTTCACCTTAGCCTATTTATTTTAAAGGTATACACCTGACTTATAAGGCCTTGGTATTAGGGAAAAGGAACGGTCGGATGAGTTGAGGTAGACTAAAGAGGACTAATATTGAAGTGGTATGATATGGATGGGAAAAACAGGAGGTGCAAAATTGGTTTTAATGAAGGAGGGACAAATTAAGGTTGAAGAAGGAATTAAAAAGGAAGTTAGAGGAGATATAGGGGAAATGTTTCTTGGAGAGGCAGAGTGACAGGAGTAAAGAAGATAAGGAGAAAAGATATGAAGTATGAGAGAGAGAGAGAGGAACACAACTTAATCGAGGCATTGTTGGCCACCCCTCAACCCTTCTTAAATGCCCTCGTCATCGGAGAAGATATTGGTTACACCACCCCCGATTGATAAAACCCCCGCCCGATCCTCTTTTCCATCAGCTCTCCTGGTTTCGTCTGGTTAAATCGGACAATATGTAAAAATTTAATCCAGGAAAAATAGTGAGATACTGGCTTAACCCCAACACCTCTCCCCTGCTTGATTCAACCCTTACCCGATCCTTTCTTTCCCCTCAGATCCCCCTGTTACTCAATGCTCTAATCTTAAATACTAATTTCATTCTGCAAATTCGTCGCGGACCCCACTTGAGGGATCACTAGGCTAGACATAGTGTAATTTTAAGCTATAAATGCTACTTTATCTTGTTTAATGTATTCTTACATCAAGTCATGGGATTGGAGCTTTCACCTTTTATAGATAGCAATAATTACAAAATAACGCTAATAATATAGTAAAACTGTTATCAAAGTTGACCAAATAATACATGTTTGTATTTTTTGAAGCTGCTTCAAATGTGATAGTATTATTTACGTGTGACCCCCCTTCCCCCTTGCCTGTTACTGTGGGCGCCCATGCCTCCATCCCAGTCCAACACGAGAGTCACACGTCAGAGAATGCTACCACCGATGCGGGCAGCCCTCGTGTTGAGCGTAATAGTTTAAATAAAACTGTTCCTGTGCACCGAGTGTAATGGCCCAGTCGCTCACAGACAATAAGTGTCACCGCAGCTCCGGCGGGCTGAGAGCCTAATTGCTGCAAGAAGCGTCACGACGACCCCACCGACACTTCTCAAACACCCTTCCTTCCCCCACCACTCACCACTCACCACTCCCTCAATCCACCGCTGTCGAGCGACACGCGGAGTCTCGACGTTAATGAACGTTTCACTCGCGTCTTGTTTCTTGAAAGAGAACGGACACGTCACAGCTGGAGTATCTGGTACAGTCACTGTACAATCACAGGATAGATACACATCTGCGTATAGATAAGTAGACGCCTTTAGTTTATATTCAAGCAGGTAGTGTTTCTTTGTAACGGTGTGAAGTGAGTTCAAATTAAAATATTTATTTTATTTTAAATGTATGACATTTTATGTTAATAAGTTTATTAGCTGAGCTCAGGTTGAAGTAAAACCTTGCATTTTGCAATTTCTATATAATTAGTATATTTACAGTGGCAAAAGCTTTTGTAGGCACGCGACTGTATGTGTGTGTGTGTGTGTGTGTGTGTGTGTGTGTGTGTGTGTGTGTGTG